>JAMKCH010025450.1:0-29572 GCA_023653785.1 Ophioderma brevispina
ATATATAGATTTTCATACAATGTTAAATAACATCATCTAGATTACCTTCAAATCAATGCTGTAAAATTCAAATACTCAGTGAATCATAAATGGATATATCTTTATGGGAAACCATTGTCCTGAATATACCGACTGGTCACATCATGTCATGCATTGCATCATGTTTAGTCTTGTTGAGTCGCATCACATATAGTGTATTTGAAACCTGATCAGGAGTTAAAGGTCCATGGCCCGATCGCTAATAGCCTCGTCCCCAGAAGCCCCAGATTTTACCGGAAGTGGTCAACATTTTGGTATCAGAAGCAAGCTACTATTTTGCTCATTTACCCTGTGAAATCTTAGAGCCAAAGGATGTCTGGTTTGGAAGTTATGAGTGAAAATGTGTCTTATTTTGGTCGACCAATATTAATTTTACATAGTACTCTATGGGGCTTACAAAATCACGTTTTTAGCTCTCGCAACAAAACAGATTGAAATATCGGCACGAAACTTTACAGATGGAATTTTGGAGCGAAGGCCAATCTATCAGGATGAAAACTTCTTATCCTTAAATCGGGCCATCCCCCTTTAAATTGATATTGTGAATTTTAATTCATTCTTTTATTTTCACCAAATTTCAAGCCCAATTAAATCAATTTTAAGATGTTATATTATTATTATAATAATAAATTAATAATATAATAATAGTGATAGAATATAGAAATATAATAATAATAATTATAAAATAAAAATAAAAAATACTACTAGTGCTATAAAAGGATAATGGGGAAAAAACTTAAAGAGACACATGCTCATTTTCAACAAAATATGAAAGTCCTTCAATTTTCTCTGAAATGATTGTCTAAGACCTGTGAAGGAAAAAAATACACGCAAAAAGGCTATACCATGTCCAGTATTATGATGCCCAAAGACTTCATATGGTTTAGGTCTAATATTCTAAAATTCACTCATTACATGAAGATCGTGGACTCAAACTCATTGATTCTGATATTACAAAGGGGTGATGGATATGTTGAAACAACATGCATACAAAAGAAATCAACTCTGTGTATTTTCTTGTGGTTTAACACTGTGAACCTAGGTTTTCAGAATAAAACCACTTTCAAGTGGTTTTATTAAAAATCATTCAACTTACACATAAAGGTGTTGATTTGGACTTAATCATTTAAGATGAGAATTAATACATTACAACCAAGCAATAAAATGGGTTGTGAGAAATTTTGCAGGCACACTCTTTTCAAAATGTACCAGTGTCTCTTTAATAAATGTTGCCCAATATGAATTGCATATAAGTGATTAATATTTTTTACAGTTTGTAGATGGATCACAAATTTTGTCTATGGCCAAAAAAATAAATAAATAAATTCACCATGGGAGAGCGTGGCCTAGCGGTTAGGGTGCTTACCTGTGGCGCAAATTTACCAAAAATTTCCGGGTTCGAAATCCCGGTGGAGTCACTTGCTGGATTTATTTGGGTACTCAATTCTGGATTTGATCTGTATACCAGCTATTGATTAAATACAGAATACCGCTCTCCTCCATGGTTCACTTGGAATTGGGAAAATGAATCATGAAAGCATCCCGTCCTTCGGAGGAGACGTTAAGCCGTCAGTCCCATGTACAACTTACATGTACATCGCAACCAGTGTCGAATAAGAGTAGGGTGAAAATCCCTGACTGCTCCCAATCTGCCCCAGCCTCAAAAGCGAGTCATGTTAGGAGTGTCCGTATCATGGATACACGCAGCCCCAGATCAGCTTACTCAGTTGAAGAAATCCTGACACCACCACAAGCCATTACCAATGACTTGTGGATATGCTAAGAAGAAGTGATTCCCCCAAAAGAGTAAAAATATTTGAAATTTGCTTGAAGGATAAGCGTGTAAAATTCTGAAAAGATGGTATCATGAACAGACAGTAGTGCAGTGTCAGTACTATAAGCAGACCGATATGTGGATTGTGGTGGTTCAGAAAAACCGTTAGAATCAACGTAATCAGTAATTTGCAGGAACAACTTTTTCAATTACCTTGCCCAAAGAAATTGGTTAGAGCCTGTAGTTCCTCAGCTCTTGCTTATTCAAAGATAGTTTTTGATCAAAGGAGTTGTAATAGCTGTATGAAGCTCAACAGAAAAGCAACCTGAGGATAAGGAGGTATTAAAGGTGCTTGTTCCGATTTATGTGTATTGTGTTCTCTACTTGATATGAGAGCCTGGCACTTGCACATCAAGTACCGTGGGAAACAAACTTGTGTTTTTGATCGTAGAGGCAATAATGCATGTTGAAAAGCCCTATTCAATACTGTGCTAATTATTGATGATTAACCACTAAAACGGCAGTTCTTTGTTTATATCTTTGGAATGAAATGGATTTGAGGGCTCAAATTTCAGGACGACAATGAAAAAAATATGGCCTTTCATCTGATATCAAAATCGATACTACTGCCGGGTAAATTGGGGGGTCCCAAAGGCGATCGAAACACGCACCTTTAACGACCCTGGAAAAATGAGCAAGCAAAATATTAAGGAGATGATAAGCCAAGTGGGCAATGGATCTAAATTACAAATTTTGTCAGAACATTTCAGAATAATTTTACCCAAATCTTCAGGACATGTATAACTCTGTAAGAGCAGGATTTAACATTTCTATTATTATAAGTGTTTCGTCTCAAATTTACTATAGCAATCCTGTACAATAATACTACAGTAAACTCATACTGTTATTAGGAATTATTGCAAATTGTCAATTTAGAACTGCTTTGGCATGTAGTAGACCTTTAATACCACCTGTAACAAATGACTTAAATCTCGGTCATCTTGGGAACAAACTACATATGATATCTCTCTTTTGGATCTTGAATTGAGGCTGGCAGGTAATACCATTACATAAGCCAATGTTGTTGTTTTTTCATAACACTACATGTATTATGCCTTTGAAAACCCACTGCAACTAATATGGATTTATAGATTAGCTGACTTCCTGGGATTTGCTTGTCTCTGCTAAATCACTGTTGTTTACAAAGATAGTGCTATGTAACATACAGCCTTGTATTGTGTGTTTTTTACTGCCAACCAATATGCAAAATGAGCCCTCATGTAGGAATAGCTATAATGCTCTGGTTGACTGAACTTGTCAGAAGTGTTAATTTTGTGCTTCTTTCTCTTCTTTTGTATGTTTAGATGATCACAAACAAACAGAAACTGGACTTTGCCATTGATGCTGCCAAAGGCATGTCATATCTAGCTAAAAGGAAGTTTGTGCATCGAGATCTGGCAGCGAGAAATTGCATGTAAGTGTAATAATATTATTGATAATAATAATATTTATTAGAATTACTTGCTAAACTTGATGCACAATGCATTGCACTTGCAGCTAAAATGACAAAAGAAGGTATAGAAAAGCAAGTAATCCTGGAAAATAAAATGGGCTGAAGAATACCCAAGGACATTAAGTGCACACTTTTCCCATGGCAAAACAACACATTGATGGCGGGGCATCAACCAGACCTGAAAACTCCTACATTTTTAGCCAAAGTTGACGGGATCATTTCACAGATGAGGAAGTGAAACAGAATTACAGAAAGAGTTTTCTGCATAAAAGCCTTGAATTTTCCAAAGAACTATGGTGAATGGAAGAGATGAAAGAAGTGGGCCCTATGTTAAGAATTTTGTATCCAAAAATCAACCTCTGAAGCTTAAAAAACATTATACAAGTCTCGCTAAGCCAAACTCGTGAAGCCGCTCTGCATAAGGAGGACTAGTATCAGAATGATGTTATTCCAATATGATATAGCTGTGAAATAACGTAATGTATGTGTAAATGCTCATCCATTAGCTGTTCTGTTGAATCACGCAAGTCAAATTAGGATCATTTTCGTGAGATTGTGTTATTTCATAATGGACAGACAGATATTTCACATTTTCAGGGTGCCTTTGGTTTTTGAATTAGGATCAGAGATTTATTAGGATTGTAGATCCCTGAATATAAGTACAAAAACCCCCTTCTTTTATGATCCCTGCACACTTTTGAGCATTACCGTTCACATATATAGCATACTAGACACAAATCTCACAAATTTAAAATTTGGGATGCTGATGTGGTAAGAATGCTAAAACACGTAAAAATATTAGCTTTTTCTAAGAAATTAGGATGCAATCTGAATCTATGCTTTTTTGCAACAGGGTCGATAAAGATTTAGTGGTTAAAATTGGTGACTTTGGCCGATCCCGAGATATGGATGAGTCGGACTACTACATCAGCCAGGAGAAGAAAGCCAAGCTACCAGTAAAGTGGATGGCACCAGAGAGCCTGGAACGTAAAGTCTACAATGAGAAGACTGACGTGGTATAAATGTTGGATCTTTTGATTCTTGTAATACATCCACCTCTATTTGTAATTATGATTCAACCTCTGTATGCATTCTAATGACAAATGTGTTACAGATTATTATTGTGCGCTGCCAGCTATGCTGGAAGGACCACTGGATGTATGGATGGATGGATATTGCTCTGTCCCTCATCAACCAAAAAAGGTCAACCTAAAATGTATACTTGATTGGTAGTGGTTGAAGGCGGCCCACGTCATTATATTCTTTGAATATAGAGAGCGCGAAAGCCGAGATCCAAAAAATTCTAGTTCCATTTCAATTACTAATGTTTGCATTGATCGAGCAAGACAATGTACATTACGCCAAAGTCAACATGTGAGTGAAGACTGTGACTGTACAGGATTCATACACTCTGTGTATTTAAGAATATACAGCCATGGCGTCAATACAGGGAACATGTCCCCTCCCCCCCACACACATTTTGTGGGGTGGGGGACATAATATGAAATGTACCCCATGATACCCCATGATTGTACTAAGGCCTACAACCATGCATACCACGTACATGAAAAGATAAGCATGTGCAAATCACAAACGGGGGCATTCCCAATCCATTTTCAAGGGGATGTTGCATAACTATTTGTGACACATTTTTAAACATTTACCCCCCAAAATTTAACCAACGTTACAAAAAGATGAGCGGGGCTGGGACAGAGGGGAAGTAAAGGCGAGAAACAATTTCACTAACACTGACACAATACCTTGAGGGAATTCAGTCGTAATTCCCCCCAAGATTTAGTAGTCATTGGCACCCCTGTATACAGCAGCAAATCAGTGAGGCCCTTTAATAAAATAGGTGAAATGTAGATGCCGTCGATTGAAACTGTAAGCTGCACTCTGCTTACTGCGTAAGGTGCTTTCGAATGCAGTGCCTCATGCAGGACTGATTTATGTTCTGGTAGGTAATTTGGTTTTTAATTCCCGATATATTAGATTATAAATGACTGTTTATCATAATTAAGGCAAATTTTTTTCTGTGCTGTTTAAATTTAGCGTTAATAGCTGACATTACTTTTGTCGCAAAAATGGGACAAATTAATACACTTGCACTGAATTTTGATTGTTGTCTGTGCACTCGTCCTGCCAGATCATGCATTAGACACATCAAAAATCTCAGCACCCATGCATTGATTGTTCTTGCAAGAAGTAAATGTGCCGTGGCAGTTATTAACCTATAATTAAAGGCGCCCAGTCTGAGATTCTCAAGGAGGGGCACACAATTTTTAAACAAGTATGTTTTTAAAATGCTTTCCAATACTAATCACTATGCGGAATGACTAAGCTCAAATCGACGTCCTTCATATAGAAAATCATAAAAATATGGATCTGGAATACCACAGTATCCTATGGCAATCTTACGCTACACAAATGTAATGATGAAACGAAAAAATCGATTAATTTTAACTTTGGAATAAAGACTTTTAGGCGACTATCTTTAGTTCTAGATGACTATTTTTAATTACTACACAAAAAAATTATATTTCAAATCTCTGGAGTCAAACCTTCAAGTAATGCATATATATATGTGGACGTGCCAGCGAAAGGTAAACTCCCAAGATTAAAAATTAATTAAAACTCATTTGCCATATTTTTGTGATGGCTCAATACTAAAAACGTAAGAGGTGACTTTTATACCAGAATCCCAATTCCAAATTTGATGAAAATTGGTATGTGGATAGTGGTGCATGCAATTACCCCCTGCAACCCATGCACTGTCCTACTATTTGGACATATTAATGAATCATTTGCAATATTTGCCCATGTTGGGGGTCGTGTACCTTTTTAACTTGCAGTACTTTTTTATTTTTTTGTTTTGTGCCCTCAAATTGTTTTTTAAAAAAAATGATGGGACAACGTTTTGTGGACGATTGCGTAGCAAAATCCAGCTTATGAATGGCAATGTCTGGATGTCTGTATGTAAGGATGTTTGTGTGTCTGGACAAAAAGTCAACATTTTGCCATAACTTTTTTCCAGATGAGCTCGAGTAACCAAACTTAGGTATTCTGTAGGAGGGGACAAGCCCCCTACTATCCCATGTAAGTCATTCCCCCAGGGTCCTCCCCTGGGTCCCTGACAGGGGTTGGGGAAATGTCAAAAAGGTCACTTTTCACACAAAAAAAGTAAACTTTTTGCCAGAAAACTTTTTTCCAGATTGAGCTAGAGTATTTCCAACTTAGTTATATTGTAGGAGGGGACAAGCCCCTATAACCTTTAATTCATTCCCCCAGGGACCTCCCCTGGGTCTAACAGATGGTTGGACTGTCCAAAAAGTCACATTTTCACAAAAGAGGTAACATTTTGTGCCATAACATTTTTTCGAGTGAAGCTAAGTAGCCAACTTGGTATATTGTAGGAGGGGACAAGCCTACTAACCATGTAATCATTACAGCCAGGGCCCTCCCCTGGGTCTGACAGGGGGTGGGGTGGGCAAATGTCAAAAAGGTCAACCTTTCCCTTCCCAAAAAAATCAAATCTTTTTTTTCTAGATGAGTTTGAGTATCCAAACTCATATAATTATTAATCTATAGACAAAAGTGTGTAGACCATGCCTTGGATAAGCTCCTAGGGCGCCCGCCTAACTGCCCGATGTGGAGCTTTGTTCAGGTTTGGGCCCAACAGTCCACTTATCGTCAATGCCTCCCATGCAGGCAGACTGGCTTATGACTTTTTTGTCTCCACCTTCTTCTTGTGTCAGACTATATATACACAATGAACACCCATATTATTCAATACCCCAGAGCTGCCCATACCCTAGGGAGAAAAAGCAATCCATCCATACCGCCCTTGGCAGTTTACAGATTTTTTGCCAGTTATGAGGCCAAGACAACCAAATATTTTTGTAGCTCTATTAGCTTGATCCAATATTGTGATAAAAACTGAATTTCCATAACTGCTGACATGACATTGGTCTGAATCAGATCAGGTGACCTGTCTTAACACAAACTTATCTTTTTGCTCTTATCTAGTGGTCATATGGTGTTTTGCTATGGGAGATTTTCACAGATGGAGCAAAGCCATACAGACGTATTGCCAACAAAGATGTTTACTATCACATCTCAAGTGGGAACAGACTTCATTGCCCAGAAAACTGCCCAACTGATGTGTAAGTTAAACATTGTTTTTTCTTAAATGTTGGTATGGGCAACACATGTATAGTGAACAATCCTGGTATAGCCTCAAAATATGGAATACAGCATAAGACAGCTACTGGTATTTTAAAATTAATATCCAATAGCTGCCTTTTGCTTTATTCTGTATTCTATTACCTTTACTGCCCATTATTCAAAAGCGCGCTCTTTGATTGGTTAGTTTACTGCCCATTATTCTGCGATAATGGGTCGCAATTGCGCCCTAGTGCGTGATGCAAAGCGAACATTCTTTTCGGCGCGTGTCACCATCACTAAAGGCGCACGCGCTAACCTTTACGCGGAGGAAACACGGCTCGCGCTGTAAAGACGTAAACAATTGTTCCGTTTTTAGTAAGAAATTGCCATTTTTTCTGTTATTATTTCATTTATTTGGGTAATAGAATAGAAATAAAGGGTGCGATGTCCATGTTTATGCTGAATAATGTGTCCTCGGCAGTAAAAACATTTGAATAATAGGTCTCGGCTTCGTCTCGCCCATTATTCATGTTTTACTTGCCTCGGACACATTATTTTTGCATAAACATGAACATCTTACCCTTTATTTCTTAATTGTGGGCCTACGCCTTGGTCAAGACAGTCTTTAAATTGTTTACAAGTGAACGGTAAAAATTTAAAAAAAAAAAACACTAATTTTTGACAAATGGCTTGCCGTAGTTAATGGTTGAAATCAAAGTTTGCAATTATTAGTATCCGAGTTCCAGTAATAATAAATTGCATTTATATGGTGCTCTACAGAGGAAGCAGTGCCTAAAACCACTAAATACACAATTATCTGCAGTCTGCCTGCCTTGTCTCAACCACAGATCTCTGTTCATGACAAGCACAGACTGCACAGTGCTGCAGTGGTCTCGCCACACAGCTGTTTGAAAGTTTTATTTATTATGGCAAAACCAAAATAAAACAAAACAATGGTGACACACTTTTGACATCTGAATTGGGATTATTTATTCCACTAACTACATCCTGTGTAAATTTTACAAAACTTGCGGGCTTATTTGATTATATAGGGCACTATAACATAAAAATCATTACCTTTCTAAGGCCTATATGGTAAGATTCTCACAATGGATTTTTCTTACTTTTGCAGAGGTAGTAGCTTTTGCATGTCCCTTCTTATATCATTGCGAAAATTGTGTTGTCACTGCTTAAAATTGCTCTAAAAATAAATGGTTACTTTCATTGGTGTAAAGGCACTATAGTCTGCTAAAAACTATAGCCTAATCTATAAAGCTACAAACTGATATTAAAATAAGGACTAATATATACCTCATAGATAGATCCTTGTCATCTGATTGGTTAAATGAAGTCACATGACATGGAATAGTTTCACTATTTTTGCAAAAAGTTAGTTAGTTAGTTGTACCAAAGTTTTAAATCCGGTTTTGTCCCCGTTAACAAGGGTGGCCGGATACACCTCACTCAGCAATACTGGTGTGTGAGGATTTATTGGAGCAAAAGATAATTGACCGGATGCCCTTCCTGACGTCAATCCACAGTTTTCGGCGGTGTGCCTAGCATTTCAGCATGTGCTGGATGGCCGCCATTAGCTCTCCAGAGCTGACGCCCTTGTAGGTAGATCTTCTTTTTCATTCTACCAGGGTAACCAGCTACCCTCCTCATCAGATCAGAAACCCAATGGGGGTGACGGTTTAGCCGCCGGCAACTCGGCCCTGGGACAGGTAGTACTGGTTACCAGGATACCAGTAGCAGGTCCTCATAGGAAACCTGACCTGACTACGTAGATTACCTTTTTGGCCCGGTATAGTACCTTTCCTGCCCGGTATAGTAACTTTCTGCCTGGTATAGTAATTTTTTGAACCGATATAGTAATTTTCTGCCCTAGCTTCAGTCTCGTTACTGCAGCAGAAAGGATCTATCTATGAGGTATATAAAACAAATATTAACCGCCCTTTATTCGGGCCATAGTCAAATCTATTGACCCTTGGTTATCTAATTTTAGACATTTTTGATGCTAAATTAGTATATATCCGTTAAAAAAAAATGTTGTAAAATAAAGATGTCCGCGTTCTACCAGTATAAACTCAAAGTCCACATTTGCCTGTGTTTACAAGTATGTGTGTTCTTACAAGAGGTACATTGTGGGAGTAAATATAGGTACAAAGCTACATTGTGGGCGTTTTTGTCATGGGAGTACGCCCACACTGAATCTCTGCCAAATGCTGTTTTTTGGCCTCTAGGGGGGGTAGGTATAGGTCTAAGCTATGGGTGCCCACAGCATTACACATGGATTTTGCTATATTGCTGTGAGGGTGTGAAAAACTCACACCAAAAATCACTCAACAGTGTATGACTATACCTACAAATACCCCACATTGCAATGTATGTACCGATTTATACCCACAAACACACAACTTTGTGGGGGTCTTCCACAAGTAATATTGTAGCGTATGTGTGCATGTGTGAGCGTATGTGTGAGAGCGTGTGTGTCTGTTCACGCGAGAGTGTGGCTGGAATGTACGGTTGTGTGCTTTTGGTCATGTTTTATTGCAGTAGTTTGTGTTGTATACTGGGTGTATGAAAATATTCGTGTTAGGTGTGAGGGATTGCATGTGGGTGCGTGTGTATGTGTGTGTGATGTGGCGAGTGCGTGTGCATGCGTATGTGGTTGTGTGTGTGGAATGCACATTGGTGTGCTTTTGGTCAGTCTTATTCAGTCAGTTTTTTCATTGTACTTTTTAACTTAACAAACACTTGTTGTATTGTTATTGAGTTATATTTTTTTTTTTTTTAATTTAAAACTTCATGTTTTTTTTTTTTTTTTTTTTTTTTTTTAATGTAATTTTTTAAATATAAATTAATATAGTCAATAGAACTAACATATTGTCACCTAGAAAGCTCAATTCCAAAGTTGCGATGAATCGGGAATTTTCGTTTGATGCAAAGAGTAAACATTTATGTGTAGATAACAGTGTATAGGATACGTGTATAAAAAAAATTTCCGGATCCGGAAGTTAAACAAGATGTGATTTTCTATATGAAGGCTCCGATTGAGCCGTAGCATTTCACACAGTGATAGGGTATGGACAAGCATTAAGTACATGCAAAAAAACAATTGTTTGAACATTGAGGGGCGGCCCTCGTGGAAATCTCTGATCGACTCGGCCTCCTTTAAAACATAACAATATAATCATTTGATTTTAACCTTTGTGTAATATGATAAAGATATATGGTTCAATCTTCCATTTCTGAAAAAAGGTGTCTTAACAGTTATTGAGTTATGAGATTTTTTTGTGTGAAATTTTGTACATGATTATTTACGCCCTTTGGATACACATCTTGTTCATAAGTCCTTGGAACACTTGATAAAATGGCAGCAGGTAGCTATGCAAGAGATATTGGCTTGAAATGAATTGTGTAATCCTATAAACTTCTTCCCCTCCCAATTCAGTGTTGAAAATAATATGCAATGGAAGGTACAAAGGGCACTTCAGGACAGCTTAGTGCACGTCTTATAATCGTGGACAAAAACCACATTGGCTATGCCGGGTTGACAAACCCATGACCTTGTGATAACACGTTGATTGGTAGTGCCCATCTGTCCTCAATCTTCAAAATGGACGATAATAATGCAATTCGTTTGCTTCCAGACAGTTCTGCTACTAATTGCAATTGAGTTGCTTTGGAAGAAAAACATGTTTTATGGGATATTTATTGAAAATGATTATTATAAAAGAGTTGTTACTGAGAAGATTAATACCCTTTGTATTAATACCACCACAGATATGATATCATGATAATGTGTTGGAAGACCAACCCAAAAGAACGCTGTGGCTTTCAGGAGCTTCCGCAGATGCTCATTACCATTCAAAGTCTGCAAAAGAATGCAAGGGTGAATGAATCAACACATCAAAACTCTGAGGGGCAAGGCATGATATGTGAGCAAGCAGAAACCAATCGTGATTCATATTTGCATCCAATTGAAGAAGTGCCCCAATCAGGGGTGGCCACTCTTGTTTCTAATGACATGCAAACCTTCAATCGTGATTCATACTTGCATCCAATGTGTGAAAATACGGCGGTTACAATGGAAATGGATTAATTCAATCAAGGAATGAGTACTAGAAATATTTATCATTGTTAACATGGTGCAGTACCTAGAGTGCCTTAAAAGTTTGAAAACATAAAATTGCTTTGTAATTTTGCGATGGATTGTACAGCAAAGGTCCTGCCTATGAAATACATGTCTGTCATTTCATCCCCAAAATAGGTTAATATATGCCATAACCTTTTCCTGCGATTGGCCATGGCCCAACAACTCATGTTTTTATCACACCAAATTAATAGCCACAATTCAATATCACAATTAAATTGCATCCACATGAACTCCATCCCAGTGATCAAAAAAGATTTTAGTGCCCCTCAAATTTGTTGATTCATTGGAAATGGGAAGTGACCGCCATCTAACATGTGGAATTTTAAGAAAATTATGAACAATTAATATGGTGCCTAGCAGTGGTACTGATTAGGTGATGTTTGTAGTGCAATTAGTTTCCATAATGATACTTCTCTGACCTCTGTGTCTACAAAAGGCTACAAAGATGGAGCAATGAAAATGAAGCCACAAACAAAAGGAGTAAGGCATTGTGTTATCAAGTGGTGATAGATCCAAAAGATGGTGTTTGTTAATTCCCAAATCTATGCAGTAGTGAACTAAAATTGTTAAAAAGAACATAAATTAAAGAATATATACAACAAAATCATATTGCTTCAGTTTGACAAATAAAATGAATTGACCTGGAAATACCACTGATGAATTAAAAAGGTAAGAATTCACATTTGCACAGTGATTAACACAGTGAGTGAAGTTTAGGGGAAAACTTTGTGTGATATTTGCTGTGTAAAGTGTCTCCACAGTCCATCAAACTGAGCTGCTTCTTCTTATCGTGTCCAAACACTGTGGTTCTCAAATATGATCCAGCCAGAGATGGGTACAACGTCTGGCTGCTTCACTGAATTCTGCAAGGTCCTTATTTGTGCATTGTTGCTCCAGCAGTGGGCAGACCAAGAGGTGTTCCATTGTCTGTGGTGCTGTTCCACAACCACAGGTAGTATCCTGATCTGCTTCCAGATAGCCCCACTTCTGCAAGGAAACCTTAGATCGGCCAGTTCTGGTTCTCAATCTATTGAGGCATCGCCATTCAGCCCATGAGGAGTCAGCTCCAGGTGGAAGATGCTCACCAGGTTCAATACCGATATATGTTACTTGGTTGATGGCAAGTCTTTCTTTCCACAAGGCGACTCTCTTGACCTCCTTAGAGTCTGTTTCAAGAGGTTGGACTTTGCTTAAGAAACTCTCTCTGGATTTTAGGCGGTTGGCAGCAGGTATCTGTCCAAACATAGGGTGCTTCACATTAGATACTTGGCAGCTACGCTCTTGCATGCTCGCTACGCTACGACAGATGTCTTGTGGAGCAATACTAGGATGTACAAGTTTTCCGTTGGTGTTGGACGGAGGCATCCTGTGATGAGCCGGCAGGAGGCATTTAACGCTGAATCAAGCTTCTTGGCATGGGTTGATCTTTCCCATACAGGGCAGGCATACTCTGCACATGAGTAGCACAGGGCAAGTGCCGTCGATCTTAGGGTATGTGGGCGAGCACCCCATCTTGTGCCAGTGAGTTTGTTCAAGATGTTATTGCGTGATGTCGCCTTGGCATGATAAAACATAAGTTGTTGGGCCATGTATGGTCACAACTATAGTCATTTTAACTAAACTTGGTCATCTATAGCTTATAACAGATTACAATCCTATGGCAGATCCCAGGATGCTCCCCTGGGCCTGCCATAGGGTTGGGAGAATTGTCAAAAAGGTTAACAATTTGTCATAACCTTTCTAGATAATATCTCCATGTATTTGAATCAAACTTGACATCATATAGGCCATCAAAGGGCAATTTACCCACGTTAGTCCTTTGATCTCTCATGGGACGAGTGCATATAACCAACATTTTCAGTGTCAACAATTTGCAATAACTTGTTTTTCTTCAATAGCTATTTCAACGAAGGCTGGTCAATATGTAGGCCAAAACTAGATTATACTACCCATGCCATTCATTGTCCCCTGGTGGTCCCACTTCTTATGTCATTGGGTGAAAAGGGGTGAAAAGAATATCAAATTTCCAACACAACTTGGTTATCATGTAGCGTGTAACATTACACTTCTATAATTGCGTCATTCCCTGCCATTTAATGCTCCCCTGGGTCTGTTGTAAGGATGGAAGAATGTTATAATTAGGGATTCAAAGATATTACAGAGAGGTTAAAGCAATATTAGCACATTTTTTGAAGAGCGCCCCCAATTTTCAAAATTTTGATATTTTTGCACAGCTATGTTGGTAATTGTCTAGAAAACTACACCTACGAACAAGAATGCTCAAAAATGCGTATTTATCATAAAATGAGCGATTTTTGTAATTAGAATTGGGATCCTAGATTGTACTTAACGGCAGAGCTGGAAATGCTAAGTTTATGTCCGTCCATGATGAAATAGTGCCACCTCAAGAAAATGACCTCCAATTTGACTTGCCTGAACCAATAAAACAACTAATAGATGAGTGTAGATACGTACATGGCGCTATTTCCCGGGCATTTCGTATGGAAGGCCGTTTTCTACAGCCGTTGATTATGATCTGATCCGATTTAATTATCTAGTTACACACAAAATTCCCTTCTTTGTGACACATAGCTTGTAGAGCTTAACCTTCCCAGGTATAGTTTAACTAGACAGTTACCAATGACCCGTGTAAAGATCTCATTTTTTTTTGAAAAAATTGGGGCGCTCTCAAAAAATGTGCTATAATTGCTTTATCACAAATCAACAAACAATGCATCCTTCCTGCATCTACATATTTTTTAATCCCATGAGATGCCATCAGATGTCAGAGTTGCTGATTCCGCTATCAAACCCACAGTTGAAAGCAAGTTTACGCGGTACGCCTAAGTTGAAGCACTAATCATCCGTGTTTGGTACTCCAATTATACACAAGGGCACCAGGTTGCAAACTGCAAAGCAACAATGTGCCCAAATTATCATTTTTGCAGTTTCAGTTATTTACCTTTAGATTTTTGCTTTAGATTTTTGCCAAAATATATTACCAGGAAAACTTCAAAACTGGGATATTTGCATTATTGTGAGAATAATGGGGGGGTGGGGGGGTGGGGTTTTTTTTTTTTTTTTTTTTTTTTTTAAAGTTGTAATTTTCAATGAAGATTTCCTAATAAACATTTTGCAGAGTGGTTTATCACAATCAATGGTGAGTTTTTGAAAGGTCCATATTGGCCCTAACTTCTCTATAATAGCTATTCCAACAAAACTTATTATCATGGGCGTAACCGACCTGAGCCTCCGGGGGCCAGAAGTTTCCAATTTTCATACGCCAAGTCCCATATTTTTCCCAGAGGTTCAAAATTCTGAAGGGGGGGCTTTGTGGGGGGGGATTTAAGTGCATGCCAGCCGCCGGCAACCTTCTCCCTTCCCTGTCTCTGCTTCCCTCTTTCTTTTTCTCTTCTTCTTCTTTTTTCTCTTCTTCCCTTTTCCCTCTTCTTTTTCCTTTTTCTTTCTCTTTTTTTCTCTTCTTCTCCCCTTTTTTTTTTCCTTCCCATTTTTTGGGCTCTCCCCTTCCAGAGTTGTTTGGTGTCCGGGGGAATTCCCCCCCCCCACCCCCCACGGTTACACCACTGTTGATTATAATTCAAAACCCAACATCTTTTCTCAATAGAGCAAGATAATAATAATATGATGAATAAAACAAGTTTGATAATTTTATTTTGATTATTTCTTAATCCATGCACCATTGCATTAAAATCAATACGGGCCAAATCAATAACTTAAAATCATTACAGCTCATAACTCGTATCCTTTGGACATATTGCAAATCTAGCTTTGAAATGTTATGCTTCTGTCTATGGAATGTCTGTGTGTCCCACAAAAAAAGTTGCCTTTTTGCCCTGTCGTTTTTTCTGAGGAGCTATTGAAGCCAAACCTGGGCATATTATAATATATCGTTTTCATGCTCCGGGGTGCCTCCTCTAGGTTTGTCTTTGGTGGGGAGAATGAATAAAAAAAAAGGTCTACATTGCACAAAAAAGTCACAGTTTGCCATAAAAACCTTTTTATCATACCTGAGCATTTTTACTGTTACTATACAATCATTCAGGTCTACGAAGTTGCTCCCTGGGGTCTCACTATATTGGGAGGGGGTGCTGCATATGCTGTCCATACCGCCATCGTGGTTTTACAGATTTTTAAGTGCAAATAGAACAAGAGTGTGCCTTGAAGAAAAATATTGAGTAATATTCAGTCTGTCTTTAAGATGATGTATTCAAGCAATTAAATATAGAGGCCCGGGCTTCAATAAAAATAATTTAAAGTACGTACTCAGTAAAATCATGTAAACATACATGTACTTGTTAGGTTTTATTTTGGTTCTAAGTTTGTATGCACAATTCATATACTTAATCTTAAAGCAATAGTCCATTTAAGACACAATTCCTCAATTTTTTTGTGGTGTTGAGATTTCATTGGCATGGTTGCATTTTTTTAATGAACTAAAAGTAGTTTCCTTGTAAATAATCCTTATAAATAAAAACTTTTGTTATTTAAAATAAAAAAATCCCCAATCTTAATTAAATCAGTCCAGCCATTCAGGTACAGTCAGTTCTCTATACTCCAATGTCAAGGTCAGATCATTTAGCTTATCACTGAAAATGCATAATATATGAGGCCAAATGAATTCCCATGCAAACTCCACTCAGTAGTACACTATTTTCTTTCTAATCAGCCTTTGGATCACAGCTGCTTGAAAGTCTCATTTATTACGATAAAACAGAATACAAAAAAATATCAATGGCACCACACTTTTGTATTTTTATTCTCACTAACCACATCCTCTGCAAATTTGATGAAAATGTCATTGCATTCAAATATGATATTTCATAAAAATCTAGTCACTGCTTTCTATGGGGAATAGGCATATTGAAGGCATTATAACATACAGTTCAAGACCTTTGTAGGCCTATATGGCAAGATTCCCGCAGTGGATTTTTCGGATTTTTTTCAGAGGTAATAGCTCTTGCACGTCCCTTTATATCAGTTGTCAAATTTGTGTCTCCATTGCTTAAAATTGCTCTAAAAATAAGAGACAATTTGCATGGGGTCAAACAGCTGTGGTATATACCTGAGGTACTTTGACATTTGCAGTGATGTAAAATTCAGTCCATAGTCATGACCTTTCCATGTACAAATCTACAAAATGATTACTGTATGTGGCAATCTTCAGAAATGAGCTTTGTTAGTTTAACTTCATCATATCCAAATGGTATTACAATATTTTATGTGGCTGGAAAGATTGAAAATTTAAACTTGAGCTGGATGTTTTTAAGAATTATATACCCAGACATGGAATTAATATTGAACATATTGACCAAGTAGAGATCATATGGACTCGTGCCAGGGGTGGCTCCAGAATTGGATAAGCAGAGTTAAAAATTGTGTGTTATCAACAACACGTTCAACTGTTTCACATAACTCTTTACACATGTATTTCAGCTAGGAATTTCGTATATACTGGTCCACTTCATACAACAATAATCCTACTTCAATAAAGAGTTCTGCATGAGTAAACATATTTACCGATAACTCACAGTATTTAACTCTTCCTTTCCCCCTGCTTTTCTGATTCTGGAGCCGCCACTGGCTCATGCACAAGAATTATGCAAATACATGCTTGAATTAAGAATTGTGCTGATCTGCTGGCTACTACAGCTACTGATCTCTGACTGTAGCTAGGGTGCTAGGTGACCTGAATTTACTGTTATATTATTTTCACACATTTCAATATTTAGTATGTTTAGTACGTTGTGGGTCGTTTGAGCTGTTGTGAGTAATCCCGATTTCTTGGACATAATACAATGTGTTTTTTCCGTTTGGCAAGATGTTCGGAAATTTTGCTCTAAACACAAATATTTGATCTATATGACAATATATTTTTGGCCTGGGATGTTTGAATAGTTATCATACAGCTATGTAAATTTGTCAAATATTTTTTGCCAATATTCTTTTTCAAAACAAATCTATATTCTATATATCTTGACAACAATCATTTGGAGTTTGGTCATTATGTGAATGCTAAGGATTCATGATTATAAGTGTGGTAGGTATTTTCAAAAATTGATGGCAATTTACAACCATATGTGCAGCACTGGTCATTGGCATAGGGAACTGACTGTGTAGAAGTCAACTTTTCATCAAGATCATTGCAGTTTTATGACTTTCTTTTTATTAATTGGAGACTTTGTTGAGAATAATCTTTGATTTAAGAGCAAATTTAGAATATTTTGTTTGGCATAATTGTCTAAAAGTTGTGAACTATTGCTTTAAATTGCTTTATTCATAATTATGCTATTATTTCACTATTTAAGTTTACATACAACAGGTAAAAGTAAACTTTGCATCAAGTTAATTGCAATTTTATGACTGATGTTTTTAATTTGTCACTTGCAACTTTTAGATTTCAGGTTTATGAGTGCTAATGCATTTGACACAATGCATAACTCCACGCAAGAAATCAGAAATGGATTATTGCTTTAAAAGAATTGAAAAATAATTATAATTACACAGAACAAGTTAGGCTAGGTTTAATTGTAAAGTGTAAAACATTTCAATGTGATTGTCAATAATGACAAATTATGGGTAAACAGAATTTGATAATAAAACCACTCTGGAGTGGTTTTATCGAGTAGACTGTGGATCATGGGTGCTGTGGTAGGATTATCAACTACTGCTCCCTGCAGATTTGGTTAAATATTTGGTAGAGATATGGGTAATGGATTTTTTTTAGTTAATTCAAATTGTATGGTTTCATTTTCCCATAGACTTTGTACAGGGACTGATTGTGGCACAATTCAAAATTGAAGAAAAAAAAAAAATAGGAAATTGCTGATAATCGTATTATTGGAATTTTTTCCTCAAGTTGTGATTATCTATAAGATTACGTTTCAAATTTTAAACAAAATTTAATTCTTAAGCTGGGAATAGTTTCATGTGTGGAATCATTGTGTGCACACCTTTAATTAGTACAATCAATGCATGTTCGATCAGTAAGGTTACATACTGTTAAATTTATCTTATACCAGTGCATATAAGCTAAGTCTGAACCCATAAGCCTGTGCTCCAATGCATACTAGCCTTGTGATCGATTTCCCCTGTAATTTCTACTTGCATAATCTTCATTTTTCATAAACCATTGTCAATACTGTAGAATTTACAGTCGTTTAAAGCAAACAGGGTATCAAAATGTAGATAACAAAATTCCCCAAAGGTCTGCATAAATGATTCATAATAAGATGGTCAGATTCAAAATTATGATCTTCCAATGAATGGGGGCTTTATTTTTTCTGCAGTGTTAAATGAGAGCAATCTACATGGCTGGATTCTTACTCATGTGGTAAACCATACCGCAGCTCCTTACCTTCTGAGCTCTTCTGTAGCAGCAACCACACAATGCACACTGAGCCGTTTGTGATGCATAATGGTTAACATTTGCCTGTAATATCCACATACTCCAATGGATTTAAACCAAACTTGCATCACAGTTGGAAGATGGGACCCCCCATTTATTGATGATGTCAAAGGTCACATACCAAGGTCAAAGGTCACATACCAAGGTCAAAGGTCATGTGATGTCAAGTTGTAAGATAGGCTGAAAAAGTGAAATTGACTTCAATTGAAAAGTTGAAGTTCAATTGGAACCAAACTTGGTTTATGGAGATTATATGCAAACCCTCATTTGTTTGAGGTCAAAGGTCACATATCAAGGTCAAAGGTCATGTGAGATCTATCATTCACAAACCACAACAGCAGACAATACAAGCGGTCCAAGGACCGATGTCCGGAGGTAGCTGTGTGGCTGCTACCATCAAGAATCTGGCCATGTATTTGTCCATATTAATAATCAGTACTCAGATTTGTGCAATAGTGGTTAAAGACACTATAAAGTTTTATGTTAAGGTGGTTTATTACTTTAAAGCAACTGAACAACAAGTAATATTATTTACACAGCACAGGTCCAGGACTCGTTCCAACTAGTAACCACAAGCAAAGACCTTCGTTATTTGTAATTCAAACAATATACATTTGCAGCTTGAGTTATAGAATTTGATCTATTTTAACATTAAACCAAACCTGTTACTTGTTTTTTGTAGAATAAAAACCAGCTGTGTATATAAAGTCTTTGCTGTGAGTCAAATCTATTGCGGACAGTCCGAAGGACAAAATCATATCCTGTATCAAAAAAAAAAAAAAAAAAAAAAAAAAAAAAAAAAAAAAAAAAAAAAAAAAAAAAAAAAAAAAAAAAAAAAAAAAAAAAAAAGTTACGTGTCTTTTCAAATAAGCTTTAGTATACCATGATATTAACCAAGGAGACAAAGCGACTACATTTGATAGCAAGGCGTATCCTTACAAATGAGCTTTAGTATATCATTACATTTATCAAGGAAAAAAGCAACTAAATTTAAAAGAAAAAAATACTTAAATATTGTTTTATTTGAAAGCAATGTGCTTCAAGCGCGTACCCAGGGGGGCGCGTGGGGGGCGCCCCCCGGTAAAAAGTAAAGAAAAAATCAGGAACCGGGAAAAATAACTAAGAAAGGAAATGGGGGAAAAAGAGTGGCATACAGGTAACACACTTTAATTGAACAGTTTCTTTTGAGACAATCTGAACATCTCTTTCATATATATGTTTGGTTTAATAAGCTGTTGTGTTGCACCCCATATTGGTGGATCAAGAGAGCGTCAGACCCTGGTCCTTGTTGAAGAAAAATATGAGAGTGTCACAGTGAAACTTGGTAAAATTTTCCGCGTTACGCGCAGCTTTTAAACCTTACTCCAAACCAAGTCTAAATTTGATTGAGAATATATAATACCTCTTGTGATTAGGCGACAAAAATAAAAAAAAAACTGTTTTACGGGCCCGACCGACCCTGGTTTTTCAGCTTTGCAGAAAAAAAAATCATGTAAAATCAGCCTGTTTTTAGCCCAAATTTATCAATTTTGGCAAATGTTTTTAAAAAAATTTGTTTGTAAAAATTTCTCATTTTTTCTCTTGATTTTTCAGATTTTGGGGCTATTTTAGGCCAATTTTGAGCTCCAGAAAAGAAAAAAAATTAAAAAAGAAAAAAATAACCCGACCGACCGACCCTACTCGAAAGGTCCGCTCGCCCGTAAAACAGGGTTTTCTTTTTTCGTCGCCTTAGCTATAATTGTTGCGTCAAATTTTAATTTGTCTTCATTCTTCATTCACTATATGTATTGGATTGTTGGGAGTGGCCGCACGCCGTAAATCAGGCATAGGCCAGGTGTGTCAGGCATAATAATTTAAAAAAAAGTTGAAGTCAGAAGAAACTTCCAATTGCTCATCAACATTCAACATTCATGCATACTTGTAACATTTTATTCAGAAACGCGTCTACTAGGCACTGATAAAGAACACATCACTTATCCATGATTTCTTCTGATTTTGAACATTTTGTTGTATTTGCATAGACGGAAATCCCGCGGACAGGGGATTCTATTCTACTTTTTGACAAGGTGAATGTCCCATGTAATCCAGCCTCGAATATGTAAAACTTTACGTTTCCTTGTGTTATTACTAAAAACGTATTTCCGCGCACAGTATTATATGAGTTTGAATTGCTCCGGGAATTGCCTTGCTTATTTTGACCTTGCAACCAATTTTCACCCATTCAGGCCATCGTACTAATTGACTCGAGAGAATTAGGATATAACTATGAACTCCCACAATTCAGATTTTTTTTTCCTTATTGCCATGCATAAATGCCATCCACACTTTTTCAGGAAATGTCCGCCACTGTTGTCTGGTGTAGCCTTTTAATTTTGCTTATTTGGCCTATTTCCCAAATGCGACCACACCGACCTCCCTACCGACTTTTGTCATGCAACATTGTGTTTCAACAATTTATTTAAAAGTACTGATGAAGTTGATTCAAAATACTTTTGCTATATAAAATTTACTATTTGCTATATACGGACACCAAATATACCACCTTTGGATACTCAACATTTTATGCATGGGGGGTTGCAGCTCCACTTTGTTACGAAAATGTTTAATAAAAAAAACCTGTTTTACGGGCCCGAAAAAAAAAAAAAAAAAAAAAAAAAAAAAAAAAAAAAAAAAAAAAAAAAAAAAAAAAAAATTTTGGCAAATGTTTTTTAGAAAATTTGTTTGTAAAAAAATTTCATTTTTTCTCTTGATTTTTCAGATTTTGGGGCTATTTTAGGCCAATTTTGAGCTCCAGAAAAGAAAAAAAAAAGAAAAAAATAGCCCAACCGACCGACCCTACTCGAAAGGTCCGCTCGCCCGTAAAACAGGGATTTCTTTTTTCGTCGCCTTATCCGTCTTAAAGACACTATCAGTGATTTGAAAAATATTTGAAATGTGCAGGAATAGCTTCAAAGTGAAGGATAAGTCTGTAGAATTCTCATAAGTTACCTTTTCCATCTGTAGAATTGACAGAAAAGGAAGAAAACGGCAGTGTTCCAAGATACGATTCTCCATTCAATTACGTGTTGTAGTAAGTGTCCGAACGGACAGTAATGACTACAATCTCCGATTCTGCCCTTATTAGGTTGCTTCTGGTCGTATCATTTGCAGGGTATGTTTGGATACCTGTACTTGTTACATACATGCAAAAATCTGATTTTTGATGAATTTTTCGATTTGCCGATTTAGCAAATCACTGATAGTGTCTTTAATTTTGATACCGTTGCTTATACCTGTAAGCATTATTCCACAAAATTGTTTTACCCACTTTCCTTGGAATTCGAATAGGCCTACTGTAAGGGATCTGCCTTTCGCGCGTAAGGGAGACTTTTTTTAGCACAAAAAGTCCGCTCTAGGTGCGCTCGGGAGTCCAGGGTGCGCTTGTATGGTGGTATTTTAGCACAAAAAATCCGCTCTAGGTGTGCTCTAGGTGCACTCTAGGTGCGCTCGGGGTGCGCTAGGTGCACTCTAGGTGCGCTCGGGGTGCGCTTGGGGTGCACTCGGGGTACGCTCGGGTGTGATGATTAGGTTTCAACGCCAGATTCTTGTCTTATAACGGAATAAACTGCATCATAGTATTGATGTTTATTCCGTAAAAGAGTTGAAAAGAGAGTAGAAGATTTTTTTGGTTTAGTACGTCTGATGAAACCCAAGCGCACCCTGGACTCCCGAGTGGACCAAGAGCGCACCTAGAGCGGACTTTTTGTTCTAAAATACCACCATAGCTTTATCAATCAACTCGCCACGAACACACATGCTAATTCATTCAAAACAAAACCCATCGATTAAGACTTTACGGCTGTTGCTCATACCTGGAAGCAATATTATTTGCTATATAAACCATTTACAGGTTCATTTTCCCCATCAGCCTGTGATGAGTAAATATGTATCGGAAAGACAATATCGCAAGCTTTCGAGCTTTGCTCGGGAGGAGACGCCCCTCCCGCACCCACCCCTCATATCTAACACTTCCATATATTTCATTCAAAAAAAACAAAAACAAAAACAGGGTCGCCAAGATTTGGGCCGGTGGCCAGGGGTAAATACAAATTCAGGGCCCTGGTTTCAGAAAAATACCCGCGAAGGCAGCGAAGCGCGAGAACAAATGTCATGAAACCCAAACAAGATACGGTATAGCCTCTAAAAGTCAACTTGGATAAAATCTACTATTTTAGGCCTCTCAAAGGCCCGGACAGGGGAAAATGCCCCTTTATCCTAGTTTTAAGAACGTTGCCCATACCTATAAGATTTGTTGTGAACCACTTCCAAATCAACTTTGCATATTGGAAAGGGAATAATACAAGAGTTGCACACTCTTCGTGCCGCTACGCTACGGCCATATCTTTACTTTTAAACGGACATTGGTCGGGGTCCGCCATTTTATCCGATAGGATCTCATGCAAGGATAAGGGCACTTTTGCATCAGGGCAACTGTCTTGGAAAAGTTAATATTAATTTTTTTTACAATTTGCGAACAAAATATATAAGTATATTATTACAAATTAACGCCGCATGTGCTTTAAAAACCCTAGAAAGAAGCCCCGAACGATGCCCCTGGATTCTGCAAAAGAGCCTGCCGCCGGGGCCTGCCTCGACACCCCCCCGATCTGTACCAATTTTTTTTGGGGGGGGTCAGCCTACATCATGGCGCCCCCCGATGAAAAAATCCTGGGTACGCCTATGTGCTTCCAAACATCTTCATTTTGTAAACATTTTAAAAGAAAATATCATTTTTAGAGTGAAAGAAGTAATACACAACCTTAAACAAATTGATAACCTCAACAAAATGAAATGAACAAACTGTAAACATTGTGAAGATGCAAAACAAATGTATCATCAGTGCAATAAAGCTAAGAAAAGTGATGCTTGAAGCTAGCATTGAAATACCAACATTATCAAGAATGTTATTAGACACCTAAAGGCTGACTCAGAGATTTCCCGATGAGGGCGTACTCAATTTTCAAAGAAATTGTGTTTTTTGCATATACATAATGCTTGTCCATATACTGATCACTGTGTGAAATAACTAAGCTCAATTCGAAGTCCATATAGAAAATAACTTTGTTATAAAATTCCGGATCCGGAAATCTTGTTTTACACGGTATCCTATGGCACTGTTATACTGTGCATAAATGTTTACTGCATGAAAGCGAAAAATCTGATTCATCTCTAACTTTGGAATTAAGCATTTTAGGTAACTATCTTTAGTTCTAGATTACTATTTTTAATTACTACACCAAAAAATTATATTTCAAAATCTCTGAGTCAGCCTTTAAAAATCATTAATGTGCAAGCCTCTTCATAAAGAACAAGACATTTCATTCAAAAGAAAGCATGAGGAAACCAAAATAGATGGCCATTACACATTTCTCCATCAGGTTGTGCAAGGATGTCAATGCTGTGCCAACATTCTCTCCGAAAATTTTTGGCCCATGGGGTTGATACCCATTTCAACAAGCAATATATCTACCCTATCAGGGGCGGATCCAGGATTTGAAAAACGTCAAAATTACCGGGGGCTGAAAAGCTGAAACTGTCCAAAATGGGCTGATTTTGCAAGATTATGCAGAATTACCGGGAGGCGCGCGCCCCCTCCGCCCCCTCCCTGGATCCGCGCCTGCCTATGCTGGTTAGAGTTTAGTTAAAGCAATAACAGCATATTTTGATAATGCTCAAAAATTTGTATTTGACATAAAAGAAGCAACTTTGTAATTAGGATCAGGATTTCTGATTGTAATTTAATGCCGGAGCTGGAAATAGCAAATTTATGTCCATCCATGATGAAATAGTGTCACCTCACAAAAATGATATCAACCTTGACTTGCCTAAACTGACGGAACAACTAATGGATGAGCGTAGACACATACATGGCGCAATTTCCCAGCTATTTCATTAGAAGGATGTTTCCAGCAGCCGTTGAATTATTATCGGAGATCTCCGATACTATTCTAATTACAAAATTCCTTCTTTTGTGACACAGAGTTTTGAGCTCTACCATTCACAGGTATGGTTTACTAGTCAATTACCAATGCAAATATCCGGAAAATTGGGGGCGCTCTTCAAAAAAATGTTTTAAACACCTTAAAGGTATTTTAGGTTGAAATGATTAACTGTGTGGGAAAAAAGATTAGCATCTCTGTGAATCTCTTTGCTTTAGTTTGTTGTTCCTTTGAGGATGGGTGAGATGAACACATTCAATACCAGGCCTAAAATTTGTTTTATTATATTTGCTCTGAAAATGTTTCAAATTATTTTGGTTGTAAATCAAGGAATATACGGAAAATAGGTTTGAAGATACCCTCCAAAATAATCAGAAAAACTGAAATGAATAATGTTACAAAGCATGTCAGAATAAAGGAATCTTACTGGTGCAGTGAAAACAAAAGACAGTGACAGTGGCAGTGACATGTACTCCTATGCTGATAACTGAAGTAAGTGAACAATTTTTCATATTTTGGAGTTTTTCCTTCTATGGTTTTATTTACTCTTTAATATTATTTTACTTGCTTGACATAAAAGGTCAAGGGTTCACTAATTGTTGGTACATGTGCATGTATGTCATAAATCATTTCCAAAGGGGACAAATCTCTTATATTGGTAAAAAGCTGTGTATGCTTTTTCTTCTTTTTTTTTAAATGAGCAAAGTGCAATGTGGAAATTCCATTTTGTTGCATTTTAGGCATACTTTTTTCCTGCTGTGCAGACAATTTTTTTTCCTGATGACAACAAAATGACCCCACATGCATAACCTACATGTATACATACAGGTATGCAAGGCAAACTTTTTTACCCCTGGCTCAAAAAGCCATGGGGGATGTTGCGACAGCACATTCCTTCTGTGTGTCAGTGTGTTCCATTTAAACCAGGAGGTTAACAGGAGGTTAGGTTGCTTGGTTAGGTTGACTAATTAACTTCTACCAGATCCCAATGTCCAAATTTGATGAAAAACGTAGTATGTGGGTAGTGGTGGATGTAAATAATATATAGTCATGCACTTTGTCATCATTGTGCATATTATTAAGCTCATTTGCATTTTTGCTCAAGAATAGTTTGCTCCCTGACAGGGAGATCTTGCAAATTTTAACTTGGAGTAGCTTTGAACTATTGCTCAAAATGAATTGGTTTGCTACTTAAAGGCTGAATCAGAGATTTTGAAATATATATATATTGTGTAATAATTAAAACTAGTCAACTAGAACTAAAGATAGTCACCTAAAATGCTCTATTCCAAGGTTTGAGATGAATCAGATTTTTCATTTTCATGCAGTACACATTTATGTATAGTGTAACCGTGCCATGGCATACTGTGTATAACAAAAATTCTGGATGGAATTTTATCAAAGTTGCGATTTTCTATATGAAGGACTTTGATTTGAGCTTAGCTATTTCACACAATAATTAGTACATGGACAAGCATTATCTATTATGCAAACAACAGGATTTGTTTGAAAAAGTTGTATGCCAGATTTGGAAGCCCAGTCCTCTGGTGGATCCGTCAGGGTTGATATTCCTGTAGCCCAGTGGCGTACTGACCGGCTCAAAAAAGCGGGACGATATGGGCCAAAATGTGCATTTTTATCCCTCTTTTTCGGGGAATTTCTACCAATTTCAGGCCAAATTTAGGCAATTTTCGTGCGCTACGCGTGCATTTTGTCACATTCAGACTTAATTGGAGGATATCACCGGGACGATTTACGAATTTTTCCCCCTCTGGCGGGACGACTTGGACATTTTCCCCCTCTGGATCAACTGCCTCGGTATGCCACTGCTGTAGCTATGCTATGATTGTTGAAATCACCAGCATAGATGCAAGGTGCACCATAAGTAGGTAGAGAATCTGCTTGAATTGGGAGTTAGGTGGCTTGTAGACATTGATGACATGGACATCTACAATTTGGGTTGTTGCCCATTCCAGGGTGGAATCTGCTGGTGAGGTTGCAATGTTTCCATTGTGCTTTGTTTCTTAGGTGGCAATCCCATGGGTAGTGCTTGGTGTGTGCAGCTAGAGTATAGCCGCAAATTATCAGGATGGAGATGTCAGTTGCTTTGTGCGTTTGAGTAAGATGTTTGATGGTGTTGATCTTTGCCCTAGTGAGTCCTTCCACGTTCAGTTGAAGCACAGAGATGCCATCTGACTTGACACATGTTCCAGACTGACATCAGGTTGTGTCCTCTGGTGCGGCATGATGAAAATACAGTGAGTTAAAAAAGCAATTATTGTACATTAAGAATTGGGTAATTGTCCCAGGTATTTTCCGGTGGGCGTGAAAAACAGAAAAGCTAATTTTAATAAGAAGTATCAGTGAGGCTTGAACGCATGATTACTATAGTCCTGCCTTTATCTGTTACATTGCACAATGCTCTCAAAGAATCTTTGAGGAAATTTATTAGGAAATCTACATTTGACCTGTATCCTTTGATGCAACTTTTGTTTTATTTTTCTGTGCTTATACATGGGAGTCCAGTAGTAGGACCTTGCATTTGACCTTGCACAAGAGTCTGCACAAAATGTTTTGATGATTTCTAGGCAACATTTACCCACTGATTCAAACTCTTGGTGATGCAACTTTGTCATCCTTGAGCATTTTGAGATAAATGCTATGGTGTTAATTAACAGGGGTGAAACTTTGTAAATATTTCATATAGGGTTAAAAGTTGTATAGACATGTTTATCTGGTCCAAAGGTTGAAATAAAATAAAGTATAGTTTGCTATATCGAGGACAATTACTTTTAACACAGTAGGCTTAAAGGAGGATTTTGTGATCCACAGCATGTCCCCCACGACTTACCAAAAATTGAGATTTTTATATCATCTGAACCGTTAGCCTTAGTAATGCATGTGTACCCAATCTTACTTGAAAATTTTATCTTATCTGTAAAAAATTTGCAAGTTTGTATTTTCTGTCTGTAAAGGGTCAGAAATTACAATACAGTACCCTCTGGGAACCTGTGATACAAGCATTTGCTCATAACATCAAACTGCAAGATCAGTGTCAACTGAAATTTTGGGAATAAGCTTTTCTCAACAACATCTAATGACCCATAAATAAACAGAAGATGCTAGAATCATGAAAAGCGCCTTAAAAATGGTTAAAGGTCATCGTGGGTGAAACTTTTTAGAATGTCAAATTCTTCATGCTGTTGTAGGTGTTCTACAATTGATCAAGTACAAATTGTGAGAAAATTCTCTTCCTTTCATGGTGATCATGAAAGCAGGCAAGACTAGTTGTTCAAGAACCACCTTGTTCTATTTCAATTTATCTTGCAACCAGCAGACACCTATAGTAGATTCAACCCATCGTGTCACCAGAGGAAAAGTTTTGGACAGCTTTGATTAGTTGGGAGAGGGGGCAAAAAAAGAAAATATGTGGCTCGATTCACCCGTTTCATCTGGCCTTTCATGTTGACATCGTTTTTACATAGAGAGTGCAAAGACTTTTCTGTTCTCTGGTATCCAAAACACGGGCACTCAAAAGTCAGCAACATTCAACTCACTTGTTACATTGAATACCACTGAAGCAAATACGATTAGTCAGAATGTTTAACGATAAATGGCTTATACGTTGACTTGAATGCTTTCGTTAAGCATAGAATTGATTTTTCTGTGCTATCGGACTACATATTTAGCGTAGAATTTTAATTTCCACCCACTGCACATGCACCTCATTCAATGCCCATACCTTTGTAAAAATAATAGAGGTGACATGATGGGTTGAATCTACTATAGCTAGGATTTAAAAGGGGGTAGAGAGTATATAGTTAGCTCCAAAACAAATTATGTACTCTCAGCTGGCCTTGGATACCCCGCCTACCCCTGTAGATCCCTTGTAGAAGTCTTCTGACTTTATTCTTAGGTTTTGGAGGTAGGAGATGCCAGTTTCATAAATAATTACAAATTTCAACTGTAAATGTATGTTGTTATAGTATCCTGTTATTCTCCAACTGCTTATTCACATGTTCTGTGTTGTAGTTCTGGATATCTAATTCATCCTCTTTCTAATTGTTTTGCACCATTCCTTGTATTCAGGTGTGTTGTGATTTTCTTCATTTGCCACCATTTCCCTTATTAAAAACAAACATGATGCAAGTCATTTATTTGGACCCATTGCTCAAGCAGCAATCCTATATTAATTTACATGGCACTTCTACAGTGAATAGATGAACACAAACACATATAATTGACAATATCATATGGAAATCTTTACTATGGTTTTCCACATGGAATGTTTCGTAATGACAGATAACTGTCTCAAGAAAATATAATTCTGGAGAGAATTAAGGCACCGTGTTGTAAAATGAGTGTAAACACATGCTTGAGATATTAGACTGTTTCAATATACAGGGTGTGCAAAAAATGTTACCCTCAAAGCGCCCCACAATTCCAAGTCTTTATTAAACATTTATACAAATTCTTTTTACATATTGGGAAATTAGCTTTTCAATACAGAAAACCCTGT
>JAMKCH010025451.1:0-17962 GCA_023653785.1 Ophioderma brevispina
C
This sequence comes from Ophioderma brevispina, assembly GCA_023653785.1. Lineage (NCBI taxonomy): Eukaryota > Metazoa > Echinodermata > Ophiuroidea > Amphilepidida > Ophiodermatidae > Ophioderma > Ophioderma brevispina. The sequence continues at coordinate 2 of JAMKCH010025451.1, forward strand.
ACCGTGATGACTTAATTTCACAATAACAGTAACACATTACCAGTACAACGTAGCTTTTACCACATGACGTACGCCATTTACGTTCATATCCAGACTTGTTCGAATGCCCTCATGGTCTACAGAACATACATCCACGCCGCGAAATGTTTTGTTTCCGTAAAATACTCGCTAAAGTCTCTGACCGTAAACATACCGTCAATTGTAATCCACTATTTTCACTGCAGCGTTCCTCCTGGTGGTTCGTTCGCCAACTTTGTTTTGAATCTGTGTGCCAATGGCACTGACTGAATGAGTATTCATGCGATAGCTTTGCAAATAGTTCGGACTACGAACGCGATGAGAAAGAAAGTAAAGCTATTTGAGGGCCTTAAGGCTCCACAAATTACATTTAAAAGTTTTAAAATTTATTCTAAAATGCTTAAATATGTTTTTAAAATAAAATCCACTGTGTGTTGGAGTGAGAAAGCTACCCTGTTATTATAATGTTTTCATCCGCGGTAATGAGATTTTTTTAGGGGGTTTATGTGGATTGAACGATTATGGCGCATGGGTATGAGAAGCATTGGGTGACATCGGGGATTCAATATTTTTGTTTAATATTTACACATTTTGACCGATTCAAATTGGCGGTCCCAAAACGATCTTGGGCAACGCGCATCCAATTCTCCGCCAAAAAAATGAAAAAAAAAACACTTTCGCAAAGACTTTTTCTATAAAATTGGCTCATAATAGGAAAATATGAATACATTGCTGAAAAACAAAATTTGAATAGCGCCGCCAAAATGCTTAATATGCTAATTAGTATATAAACGCCGTGGGCGATTGAATTTTTTTCGCATCCGTCAAAATATCTCAACTGATATTTTAGGGCAATTTCTTAAAATTTTAATCAAAAATATTTACCGTTAAAAATAGTGCTCGAAAAACAAAATGCTGGGTCATGTGGACCCCTCCTTATATAACACTTACGTGTTAAGTTATTTACTCTGCGCAAGAGAGTTCGTTATACGGTGAAATGTCGTATCCATCTTCTCGAACAATGTGTCATGTTACGACGCTTCGCAGTGAGCCGAAGCGCTTGGAAAGTTTAACTTGGGCATGAAAACTCGTGTATGTCCAGGATGTAAGCAAGGCCTTTGGATCCATTTGTAAGCAAAGATATGTAACACTGAAACCGTTAGTAGCAAAGAACTAATTTCAATTTCTCTTGCAGTGTTGGTTGAGGAATAATTTTTTCTCTCTCTGATTCTGTTAGACTTCGATGAAGGTAGGCACTGAAAACTAATCTGGAAATTTTGTGAGGCTGCGATTTAGGGTTGCATATAACTTCTATGTCTAGCATTCTAGAGCTCATTTGGAATTTTTTCCAAGAAAGTATTGATCGATCCCCTTCCGTTGGTAGCGAAACTTAAAAAACGAGATTACATCTCAGGCTCTTGAGCACCTTTCACTGCTTAAACCGTGTGTTGAGCTACTTGAATTGCATTTCTTACAATTGTTGGAGCACTTTGTTTTCAGAATTTTGGGGATGGGTATATCCTTTGCTAGGAAGATGACCTTGGAAAATGGACCAAGAGATCGGCTTTTATCCCGTCCAACTGCTACTAAATTTTATATCTTTTTACGGGAAATAACCAACAGGCAAACAAAACCACAATAAAAACCGAAAGGAGAGACCCTGTTACGACGTTCCCCGTGGACGCAACTTTAAATCCCCTTTAAACACACACAAATGATCTGAACTTTGTTATTGATTATTATAACTTTATCAAATTGATTGGTCCAAAATACAATTAACAATAATGATCTACTCAATGTTAATGTGATGAAGATGTTTAGACCCTTAACCACACCACAACATAAGTTGACAGTCAGTGAAAAATCACTGACAATCAAAGATTAAACCTGGGACCTTCGGGTTTTACTAGTCCATGCTCTACCAACTGAGCTAAATGGTAGATTGGAAAAACAATGTATAATGTGGATTTGGTTTGACGCTGGCGGTCGCCGGTTCTATTCCCTGCAGAGCACTTGTCGGGAATCATGTACTTGATTTGATAAGCGTCATTGGAATAGACCATTGCACGAATCCCCGAAATGCATCTCATTCCGGTGCCCATTTCCATCCGGGAACTTGTACCTGGTCATGTTTACAAAAAACTTGTTTGTTCGTCGCGTCGCCGAACATGCCTAAAATAGCAATCCAAAGTGAATTAATCTTACAAAAATTTAAGAAATATCTATGGAACAAAAAAACAATCGAGGCACTTGTGTTGAATTTCACGACAAAACGTGATATTTTCGATCGTACTGTGCCCTCCTTGTCACCTACCGGACGATTACACACTAGATGCAACGTCACATATAGGGTACGTTTTCTGGTATTTTTTGTTACGCTCCTTACCGTATGTTTAGCCGACTTGAGGCTGGTAAGTTCCCGGATGGGAATGGGCACCGAATGAGATGCATTTCGGGATTGTGCAAATTTCATTGGGGTAAACCAAACGAAAAACATTTCGTTCTTGAGAGACTTTAGCCGTTCTGTGTAAATGGAGACTCGCAACTGTTGATTGTGCTTTGACGTGTCCCCATCCTTTATGTGACCTGAATCATATGAGAGTCCGACCACATAATGAACACATAGGCTAAATAAGATAATTGATCAACATTAAACATAAAATAAATGCAATAAAATCCTCAATTACGTATATTCCACTAAGGTTTTAAAACGTGTTTTTACCTTCTCTGGATTTTGTTGATCGGTGAAGGTTAGAGAGGGCTGTATGTGTTGTCTATAAATTCCCCCATGATCGGGTTCTACCATGTCTTGTGGAACAAATATATAAACAAAACATTGACTAATATCGGTGTTTTTTGCAATAAGATTGTATAAATGTATTCGTAAAGGGATGACTCGGTTTAGTATATCAACTTTGAAATTTGTTTTGCCCTTATATCGTACTGGAGTAACCCTTAATTTTTATTTCATTCATGTAATTGTATTTATATCCTACTATTATGAGACACTTTTTTTGGAAAAAATTGATTTTTCATATTTGGGCGGGAGAAATTGTTGCGCGTCATAAAATCAGTTTTTGGGACTTTTTGAAATCTGTTATACCGATTTTAATTTTTTCTTGTTATGTAATCGTGTTGATGTACCCCACAATGAACGTGCAGAGTTTGGTTAAAAAATTCCACGGTTATACATAAACGGGTCTGTAGAAGACCTATGCACTGGTAAAGCAATATTGCACATTTGTTTGAAGAGCGCGCCCCCATTTGTTCAAAAATTTGGAGATTTTTACACGTTCATTTGGTAACTGGCTGGTAAACTATACCTGTGAATGGTTAAAAGCTCGAAAATGTCTATGTGTCACAAACTTAGGAATTTTGTACTAAAAATTATTATCGATGATCCCCGCAATAATTCAACGGCTGCTGGAAGCGGCCTTCCAATGTGAATAGCCGGGAAATAGCGCGCCATTACGTGTCTACGCTCACCATTAGTTGTTTTAATGTTCGGCAAGTCAAGTTAGAGGTTATTTTCTCGAGTGTCACTATTTCATCATGGCGGACATAAACGGAGCAATTTTCCAGCTCTGCCGTTAAGTCCAATCTGGGAATCCCTACGGCCATAAATACGCATTTTTTGTTTTTTAGCATTCTCGTCGCAGGTTATATTTTTTTTTTTTTTTTTTTTTTTTTTTTTTTTTTTTTTTCCCTAGACAATTCCCACTGAACTGTGCAAAATATCAATTTTGAAAATTTGGGGGCGCTCTTCAAAAAGTGCCAATATTGCTTTAAGTGTTAAATTAATTTAAAGTGAGAATCCGCCGCTTGGGAGATTTTCTCAAAATACGGGAAATCAATCAAATCAAGATATTCTCTTTGACGGAACTATAAAATGTAGATACGTTGTGGACCACTTTCACTTAATAAGCATCGATTTTTTATCCAATCTAATCCCAAACCTGAATAATTACTTTCTCAAACAGGTAAAGAGCCAGGTCCAATCGCTAATACCTCGTCCCCAGAGCCCCAGATTTTGCCGGAGTGGTCAACATTTTGGTCATCTTTAAGAAAGCTGCTTTTTTCTCATTTACCCTGTGAAATCTTAGGGCTAAAAACGTTTGGTTTGGCTGATACAGCGAAAATGTTGGCCCATTTTGCCGACCAATATTAATTTTACACAGTACTCTATTTATAAATTATAAAATCATGTTTTAGCTCTAACCCGCAAACGGTTGAAATATCGCGCGAAACTTTACAGATGGGGAATTTGGAGTGAAGAAGGCCCTGCTATCAAGATGAAAAGCTTATATACTTAAATCGCGTCATCCCAGTTAAGCAAATTGATTCAAATATACCATACCCTGTGAAAAATAGAAATGATTGCAGACACAACATCACAATGCTGACCGTTATTGTGGAAACAATTATGATTTTTTTGGTGGGTGGGGAACACATATACTTTGCAATATTAATATGCTGCCCTCAAGAATTTAAGGACGTAGAGTGTGGGGTGTAGGTGGGATTTTTATGGGTGTGTCCATCGTTCCTCGCTTCTGCCGCATATATTGGACTGCAAGTGCATTGGACTAAACACGTAATTTGGACACATAGAATTAGAGTTAACCTCATGAGGTTGTCTTAAAGTCTTTTAACCAAATAATTAAGAAAATTTTAAATGCCAATATCAGATACTATCAGATAATAAAATTCGAAGGACTCCCAGTGCGTGTTTACCACATTCCCGAAAAAATAAGAAACAATTTTAAAAACGATAATGCACGAATGTTTTTCTTCGGAACAGAACATAATTGAGCTTCGTTCATAAGAAAAAGGACCTCTTGTACAATTAGGATCCGGTTGGCATTAATCAAAAGCTAAAGACTTGTGTTTTGGTTCAAGTCGGGCGTTTATCTTGTTTTTTTTGTCAAAACGTAAACAAATCATGTACTCGTCCTTGTGGTTGTGCTGTTGTTGGTTGTCCAGTCTGTGATGTGAAGGGCCTCCACCTTCATGAAAACGAGACAATGTAGATACTGAGACCATTTAAAAACAAAACACTCAAATTAATGCATCCGAAAGACCAATGCCAACAACAACGACGACAACGACAACAGGACACTGCGGCCTAAATATGTTCATTAACCGAGTGCACAGTTCAGTAATCTGTTCATGTTCTGCACTAATACCACCGACCTTGGTGTTCTGGGTATCAGGGCCACACTCAAACACCAGTTGAATGAAATGGACTGAAACTATAACCAATGGGAACCGAAAATATATTGACTCATAATGACAGCGATAGACGATAAGTCAATTGATTAAAGTTATTATTATGCTTTTCGTTTATAAAAAGAAGATTCTCAACACTTGTGTTCCCGAGTGTTCTCAGAGATGGCTCTATCTCGAGTTCTGATTTTTTTGTACATTGGTTCGGTATACCATGCCATGGGGCGTTGGACATTCATTTTATGCAAAACTGTCAGTTGTACTATGGAAATAACAGGAAAAACGGGTCGGTTGCTAGATGAAGCGCGTCGCTGATGCATTATGGGTAAAACACCATTCGATGTGGCTGTGGCGTACATAAGGTAGCAACGTCGCGCCGCCGCAGATTGCGTGCAGTGACAGCGCAGCGTACAGGCGGCAAGTTGTTGTCACTGCACATGCTCATGGCGGGATCCGGGACAGTCATGATATTACACAGGAGAGTTTGGAAACAAAAACACTTGACTGAGACTTTTAGGATGTATAGTTTTTTTTTTCTTCAACGCTTCTTGCACGACAGAGATGTGAGGACAAACTGGGGGGGGGGGGTGTATATCCTGAAGATACGGAAAGTGCCAGTGCAGATCCTGACACTTTGTATAGGTTAGAGAATAGGAATACGGACGTATACTGCAATTGGGCCTATAGAAAAAATATAATCCATTATGGCTGGAATACGTGGCTCTTATTAGAAAACGGGAAAAAGAAAACTTTGGATAGGGGTTGCGGTGCAAAAGTTTAACGAGGTAGAACGAACCAACTACGACTACGGGAAAGACAGACTTGATCTTGTTTTGATTCACAAATGTATTAGGATCCTCTTTTTCGGAACTTTATACGGAAGTTGGAGGAGTTATAAGGAAAAAGAGGGATTTACGGGAGACTTACGGGTTTAGCACACGGGGTGTACTTTTGGGAAGAAAAAATTTTAAACGGAATCGAATTTTATACGTGATGAAATATTGAACGTTTTATTGAGTTATGAAAAAAGTTTAAATATAGATAATTTACTCGATGGAGTACAAAAACTACAGGATGAAGGGAACTAGATACTGGAGTTTTGGGGAGTTTTTCTGAGGAAAGGAATCTAGGCCTAATACAGAATACGGAAAGCTGGACAAGACACGGAGTATAAGAAAAAATCTAGGGGAGAGGAAAAATGTCAATAACACGTTTGGTGGTGGTATGACGGAAGCTACGGGTTAAAACACCTTTTTTGGACCTAGAAAACTACTTAGCATCCACAGGTTTAGAGCTATATCTAAAATTAGAAAAAGAGTAAGCGCGATACTGGACTAACTAGAAGCGTCCGCCCTCAAAACAACTAAGGGAAAAAGAAACATTTAGTGTTCCAAAAACAGGATAAATCACGTGGCATAGACGTAATCAATAAAACAGATTACATAAATGAAGGTAAATTTATGCTGACCTGTAACCACTACATGAAATCTATGCAGACATGACATTATATACAGTTGGAAAGTGGTTCAAAACACAAAAACGGCTTACCTCATTTTATGGGATCGAAGCCATTGATAAAAATACACACGACTATCCCTATCCAAATGAACATAAATTCGAACTCCAACTTTCTACTTTTTGCCAAAATTCACAAAACGGTTCCAGCTGACCGGACTTTCATTGGAAATGGGCGAATTTATCGATTGCTTTGCTGTTTCCTTCCTCTCTCGTTCAAAAACCAAGCACATATTTGAGAGACACTAACCAAAGACAACGATAAGAAAATTGGAGCGCAGTTTAAAAACTTCACAACATGTCTTGGTCACAAAGACTGCAGTGGAAATTTGCCCTATGGTCTCCTACACTAAGAGATCTGATAGCTCTATAGAAGAACCTAATTTACATATTGCATTTTATTTATGATTTTTCTTACAAACTTTCGTGACACTTTAGTTGGCAAACTATTTTATTACGTTCTGAATATTAGGACCTGTACTATCATATTTTTTTTATACGATCATGACTATAGACCTAATATGAAACCATATAAAAACCACGCTCACCCGAGCACTCATGGGATTCATTTAAGGGACTTTTTGCGTAACAAATTAAGATAACAGTACTAAGTAGGCCCTGTTCCGGAACTGATTTTTAAATACATGCTTTAAAGGAGATTTGTCTATAGTTGCAAACTATTTTATTGCCGTTCTGAATATAAGGACCTGTACTATCATATTGTTATGTTAGACTATCAATTCCTATAGGCCTAATAGAAACCCGTTAAACCCACGCTCACCCGAGCAACGCATCTGTATTCATTTTATAGATTTTAGTATAAAATTAAATAACAGTCCTACAATAGGCCTCTGTTCAGAACTATATTAAATACATGGCTTAAAGAAGCATTGTATATAGTTGGCAACCAACACAAAAACAAATCTGTTGTAATTTTTCCATACTTTTCTTTCTCTTCATTATATGAGCCTAACCGGGTAACTATGTCCACGGCACTCACTTATAGTGAAGATTAAATCTAATAAAACACGCGGTGTGTTTGATTCACACGTCCAACATGATGTAGATTAAATGTCGAAAGAAATATGACAATTGAACATGTATGTCCTCTGTGTGTTAAATTAGCCTAAATTGGGCAGCATATCACATCAAGCCGAGCAAAATGTAGCTGATGAGATTAACAAAAATACCAATTATTTGGCTATAGTTAATCGAAAACGCGTCCTAACAACAAGCTTATCATGAGTTTCTTAAAAAACACTAAGGAATATCTCTGGTGTCTATATTTACATTCGGCCAACGGAATTCTTATGAAAAAAAAAACAAACATAAGCCTCCATGTGCATGCTCAGCTAATGCAGAGAAGAAAAAAATAGTACTCTTTAAGCAAAATTTGACTATACCACATTTCAATAAGTTTAGAAGAATAACTAGCACCTTTTTTGTTTCTGCCAAAAATGTTCCATAAGATATAAACAGCAGATTCGTAACTCATCACCCTCCTTAATAGTTTTGAGAAGAAAAATATTAAATCTACGGGAAAATTTTATACAGGATGTGAAATATTGAGGTTTTATTATTAGAACTCTGTAACTAGGCCTATATGAGGTCTACAGGAATGATGGGAACTTCGAGAATTGGGCTATTAAAAAGGTTACGAATAAGGGATATGTTGGACTAGGGGGGGTCTAGAGCTAGCTAGAATATGCGACCAATATGCCAACATTTCGTTAATCATAGCCTGATATGGTTGCAGCGGTGTAGCCACAGTGGTCACTCTAGTGATCGCTTTGTGTCAGTGACACCTCCTGTTTCAGTTGATCGCTCCCGTTACTCCGCTAGCGTTAGCTAGTATTTTAATAACCTTAACCAAAGGATAATCTGGGGATGAATACTTCATCTAGACGAGAAGCGTTTCGATTGCAAATGCGACCCAGTTTGGTAATTTAAAGAAACAATGCCAACAACGGGGATATGTATGAAAAATTGAAGTAGTATCTGTATCAATGGGAAATCTGTTACTTTGATGGGAAAGTACCCACCGCATAAGCAGAGGAATTTCAAGACGAGTGGAAGACAGAGCTTTTTAGATGCTACAACAAAGCGAGTATCTATGAATCTCCTCTCAGTAATGCTGGGCAAAACATTTTTTTTGTACATTATTCACAAGAGATGCAATCAGTCTGATTCTTGAAGAAACTCTCTACCGGGAGAGATAATACATTGGGAAATGTAATGAATGTGTTTGGTTATTTATTTTCATATCACAATTTTGACACCAATGTTTTTCCATAACAGAATTTCATGGAGAATCTGAAATCATGGGTGTCCTTTTTAAAATTTGGTCTTGAGGGGTTTATGATAGTGGGGCAAATTTGTACAGGGGGTAATAATAAAAGTGTTTAAAATTGTTTTTAATTTTATACCCAGTCTGTTCGGCTGCTTACAAGGGTTCGAAAAAGGTATGTTTTGCCATATTATACGACCTATGTTTTAGTACAATAAGGCTCAGAAAGTTCAAGGTCATTAATTTTAAGAAGGTCCATTTGTTGAAACTGGTTTTAAATCGTCTCATTGGGTCATACTACATAGAAAATGTATATAGATTATGTGTTTTTTCACTTTTCAAGTGAGACTTTTAAGATATACGGTGGTCTCCCAGAGACGCCCTGTGGACTAATGGCCATATTTGCCCTCTTAATTATTATCAAAAACTTCAGTGACAACGAGACCTTTATATTTTCGGCTTCTGTTACCAGTAAGACGAACCAAATTGACACCCATGTTAGAACAAAACGATGAATCTGAAATTTAACCCCCAGTGTGACCTTGAACCCGCTTTACCTTAACTCTTGTACTCTAACACTCCAGGTAGGGCAAAACTATACTTTTTTATATAACACATAAAGGTATTTGTGTCATTTGATTGGGTGGGATACTAATATCACTACATAAATATTTGCGACTATTCCCCCAAATTTCAACAGGAGGGAAAAAAGTTCCCAAAAAAGCTACTATTTCCCCCGTCACGGGAACTATTTCATTTTTATGGGAACTTTTCCCTGCAATGGTATCTTGCATCGCCCATGCCTCACGGTGATTGACCTCTGACACTGCCAATCTTCTGCTTGATTATTTGGCGTGTTTACATTTCCCCGTTGGGCAATTTCTGTTGAATTTTTGACCCAAAATGGAGAAATATCAATGCTTATAAGAGTATACCGTAACACAAATCGTAGTTGTCTTAAGCATTCGAGAAATTATGTTGGATTGAACCATGACTAGACTGACTAGCTTTGAGTTCATCATGAATGAGTTGCGGTGCTGGGTGGCAGCCGATCTTGACGAGACTTGGCAGTTTTTCAAATAGTGAATATTTTTATAGTATATATAAAACAAATATTGACTGGCTCTAATTCGTGAAATTGTGCAAAATACCTCCCCTCGGGGACTGGAGACCAGTTGGGCCCTACTATTTTCCCTTCCCCTCGACCTTCGTTCCTCGTGGAAAATAGTAGGCTCACGCTCTCCAGTCACCTCGGGTAGTTATTTTGCATCCATTTCACCTTCATGAGCAGTCAATATTGTATACTGTAATCCTTGAAAGGTACTTGAACATGATGTTATACTTTAAACAACCATTTTGCCCCTTGTATATGTTGCCCCTTTGTATAAACAGTGTAAACCTTGCCCCCCTAGAATTCATCCAAGAACACATTTTAAAAAATGACACCCATGATTTTTGGAATCCCTCATACAATTTTGATTAGAAAAAAACCTTGGTGCAAGATTGTCATAATGAATTTTCACAAAACTACAGTTCCACATGTACTAAGACCCAAATCATAACCCTGATTAACATTTCATTTTTTTTTATATTAAAAACCCATGAAGGTTAGTTAAAAAACAGAAATAAGAAAAGATTAATTTTGTCAACACTTACCGAATTCACGTGTTCTCCCGCGGTGTGCTGTTGTTGTTGTCCAGTCTGTGATGAAGGGCCTCCACCTTCATGAAAACGAGACAATGTATAATTAACTGAAGACCATTTAACCAAAAAAAACCACTCCAATTATAGCAGTCCCGAAAGACCAAGGCCAACATCTACGACGACAACGACAACAAGACACTGCGGCCTAAAATATGTTCATTAACCGATTGCACATTCAGTAAATCTTGTTCATGTATATGCACTAATACGCACACGACTTTGGTTGTTCTGGTATCATCGGCCACACTCAACACCAAGTTGAATGAAATTGACTGAACTGTGCCATGGGAACCGAGAATATATGACTCATATGAACAGCGCGAGACGATAAGCAATTGATTAAAAGTGTCTTAGTATGTGCTGCGTTGTTATATATTTTTAATAAATAAACCAAATAAAAGGATAATCTGGGGATGAATATTTCATCTAGACGAGAAGCGTTTCGATTGCAACTGCTACATTTTGTTTTGCTTTTTAACACTTTAAGTCCAAGTAATTTATAAGAACATGTCATACAACGAAGATAATGTATGAAAATGAAGTATCAGTTACTCAATGGAAATCTGTACTTGATGGGAAGTACCCGACAGAAGCAGATCACAGTAAAGACAGGAGTAAAAGAGAACTTTTAAAGAAACTACAACAAAGCCAGTACTTATGATATAACCCTCATACTTCTGGCAAGTTGTTGGTAGCATTAAATCACAAGAGAATGCAAATCCGTTTCTGATTCTTGAAGAAACCTGGCAGATCTCCTCCCGGGAGGAGCAATCCTAATCTTTGGAAACAAAAACGGTGAAATATATTTAATGTCGTACTTTCGTATATTTGTATATTGAAATTTAAGCAACATAAAAGCACTTTTTGTTTGCACTTCACGTTAAAATCATTTCTGTGGCCAAATCAAACAATATATTGAGTATCTAATCTATCTACTGTAGCAATCACACTACAAATGCCTCCAATCGTTCAATTTTCAACAGATGAAAGTCAATGAACTAAAAAATCGGGCAAGTCACCAAGATGAACACAATGAATATTCGCCTTACATAACCGCCTAGTGTGTGACGACCTGGGTGGCGTACTCTGTAATTCAGTGTTTCCACCTAGGAATAAAATCAGACACTTGACAATCAGGCACAATTCGGTAAGAAATACTGACCTTTTGATAACAATCTATGCTAAATGGTTGATGGTGCACAGAGATCCTCAATATAAAGCATTCATCAAAAATGTGCGTCTTTTCTGGTTATAGCACTTTTGTGTAAAATGGGCATCTATTGTAGTTTTATTTCCGTTTAACGTTTAGATAAGATCAAATCATCAACTTTTCATAGGCATGATTCTTTTAACATGATTGTTATAAATTATAAATTTCTGTGATTTTAAGGGCCATGTTCCCGGAAATTGGTCACAATGTGGTATGTGAAGAAGTCTACTATTTTTCTCGTTCACCCTTTGAAATCTTCATGGCTAAAGGATGGGTGGTTTGGATAACCATGAACGGAAATGTGCCCCATTTGGTTCGAACCAACATTATTTTACAGAGTGCTATATCAACGTTTGTCAGTTCTTACATCAAAATGGATTGAAATATCCGCGCCAACTTACAGATGGAGTACAGGTCATTCTAGTTCAAATGAACCTTTTATCCTTAAAATAGGGTTTATGGCTCGAAATTGCGTTACCGTAAGTCAGGTCGTTTTGTTTTTGGTGATCTAAGCGCTTAAAAGAAAACCGTTTGAAATATCATTTAAAATCTTCCAAAAAATCACTCAACTTTTTCCCAATGTTTGTGAGTTTGTGGGTTTTGGTTTCGGATGCGCTTGACTTGTCGATGGATATCGTCTCGCTCTTCCTTCAGAATGTCCATAAACACATCATAAGGCTACCTGGTTTCTTCGATAATATATCCAACAACTTTTCAACTTTTTCCTCTGTCGTTTCCGTCTTTTTTAATTATTTTAACATCGGCGGTGTTTTTATACCCCTGTGTTTAAGCTTGCGTAATACGTCTCCAGGATCCAAGTTCTCACAGAGGATGTCCGTTGCTGGCTTCTTGAAATATTTTCTTCACAATTTGGAATATAGCTGGCTCCTGCTTTATTAGATGTTTCTGTATACAATACAATAACACCACCACACATTACAATGAGAGATTGGCCGTGAGACGAGTTTTGGTTTGTTTTATCATTTAGGATTTCAGCATTCCGACTTTTAAAAACTTGTTTTTTTTGAATAGTTACATCAATTTAAAACACCGAAATGCAATTGTGTACTTAGTGGTATCTACAGACACTACTACCCAATATAAACAGTAGGTACGAAGGCCTCACACTCATACTGTATACTGGACATACGTGTTTCCCAAAATAAGTCCCCCCCCCCTAAAAGCAAAGACATTTCTTTGCATAACTCACTTAGACTTTCTGATTGGAAAATTTTAAAACGTTTTGAAGAGAGGAACATTTGAAGGGTCCCTAGTAACCCCCCGTCACTTACGTGTTATCTCTACCACCTTTATAACATTACGTAATCTGAAGAAAGAGCGCAACGGAATGTAATAATACTCAGTTTATTCGGGCAGCCTGGGTAGCTCAGTTGGTCAGAGAACTGGTCCTGCTGCCAAGTTCCCCGTTTCGAATCCTGGCCCAGGCAAGATTGCTCTCGAATTTTCCTTCGGGGTATATTTGCTTGTGTTCGGATTCTCTGTTTGTAATTACTGTTTTATTTGTTCTAACCCTGATGCGGCTCTTTCCTTTTCTCTTCAGTATGAGTAACCAGCCTTTCAATGGCAATACCCGCATATGCTGAAGCAAGTAATTTGACCGCACACACTGACATTATTGATCGTGGTTTTTATTTTCTTCTGGTGTGGTAGCACAATCGCGGTTTAGGGTACATTTGAGTCGCTACTACATCACTGGCTGTCAAATTGTGCGGACTGTATAAAACTATTGAAGGTAAACGGTTCGAGCTGGATTTGTTGCCTTTTAGATGCCGTTGTGAAAGCAAACTAGGCCCTATATTCCGAACGTGAGCCATAGTCAGGGTTCCATAGGACGATAGTGGAATAAAGCAGTGAAACTATGAATGAAAAAAACTAATGTGGCGTGACGGGTCAACTTGGAATTGCGTGCCAGGACTGTGAGTACGCCGGACTATAATTACTGATACACCGGAACTAATACCCTGGGTGGAGAGGAGTAATTTAGGTATTTTAGTTAATTTTGGGAAAACTAATATGGGTGATTGTTTCATAGTGGCTAATCCACTCGCTTTTCACCAATACGGTCCGGGTTATTATTATTATTATTATAGCGACCGATGATGAGGATGGAGATGATGATGAGGATGATGACGATGACAGATGACGATGACGACGACGAAGACGATTGCGAGGACGATGACATTTTTTTCGATTCAGATTCATATTAACTTATTTAATTCAGAACATGTTTTCATTATATACAAATACCAAAGCATAGATAATACAAACCAAGTTTTAGACAAGAAATAACCAATTTCATAATCATTATTATAGTTGACGACGACGACGAAGACGATGACGATGCACGCTGACGATGATGATGATGATGTGATTGATGATGATGATGGATGTTGATGATGATGATGAACGCTCTTTGTATTGCGGTTTATTTAGTTTTGGGTAACACATGATATGAATATTAATATTGAAATAAGAAAAGAACTCACTATAACCTCAGAATAATTAAACAATTTCCCCCCCATGACACTTAGAGTTAAACACTTAATGCATAGGGGGGGGGGGGGGGGGGTTCTAGGACACATTTTTTGTTTTTTTGGCAGGCGTTTTTAACGCTGCAATATATTTGGTTATATTTTTTGTAGTTGCTAACTTTTAGTTGCGCTTGCATTGGTGCAAAAAAAAATATCAAATCCATCGGCGTCGTTTTTGCGTTTAGCATGGGTCCCTAGAGCCCACCTTATTATGCACTAACGGAAGTGCCATGACAAAACTTTAAAAATCTTAATCGAGTTCCTGTGATTCTGATTTCATAATGTAGACCTGTGCACTAAACAAAGTAAATAACTTAAAAAAAAGTATTGCGAAAGTATAATTGAGTGCAATATCAAAATATTTGTATTATCAATTGTGTGTGCTTTGCCTCAGTGAGTCGAGGGAATCATATCCTTTGGATGACAGCGGTTTTTTGCTCCTGATTTCCTCCTTGCTAGCTCACTGAGGCAATTTAATTTATTTTTATGTCTTTTTCTTGATATGTCTGTATATTGTCAATTTTGATGTTCTTAGCCGAATATGTAAATAAATAAATAAATAAATTTATAGTGAGCCAATGTGTCATAATATTTTATATATATCGTCGATAGCGGTTTACTGTAGGGAAACCCATGGTAATTATTACAAGTAACCTAAAAAATATAAATGGCACGAGACCCATTTCTATTTGTGCGTAATGTGTTAATAATATAGTTCATCATTCACCAATTAAAGCAATCAGCAAAAGTTTAGGTGAATTCAGTGCCATAGAAAATGCAGAAGAGCAACGAAGTAGTGTCTTTTTCACACAATGTTTTCAAAAACTTAGTTTTTTTTAAAATGAATGTTTTGCCCCTAATTTTCTTACTGAACAACTTTCTTACAGTTTTTTTTATATTTTACTGTTGACTGTTGTTCTTTTTAATATTTAAAAAAAAAAAAAAAAAAAAACCTTTAGGAAAGTGGTTATATTAGGGGGGCCCTAGGGACCCCCCGTAATGCCCTACGGAGTGGCAAACACTTAAGCAGTTAAGTGTTAATTTATTGGGCCGTATTCTCAAACGCTGTTTAAAATAAACGGTGGTTAGGTCTAAAAAATGTGGATAGGTAGGACGCACAGTTTAAAAAAAGCGGTTAAATATTTTAACAAGTCGTTTAGGCGAACCACGATATATACAACCGCCCGTAAAGAATTATCCAAGAACTGTGACATTATCTTCCCCTATAATTACGTGCGCATCAACAATATATATGTCAGATTATGCCTTCCGTAGTTTTAAATGCCTTATAAAGGAAGCTTACACGGATATTCAAGGGAAAAACAACTGGGGCCCTATTTTAAAACCACTGGAATTTGACTATCTAGAAATGTAGGGCATTTGATAGCATATACACACGAGCATAAAAGTAAAGGTGAAAAGAGCAAGAAAAAATCATCGAAAAGACTCGGAAAACAGATATGAGACAAGAGGAGGTAACTGGTTCAACCACGAGTATCTTATATAATTAGCTGAAAATATCAGGAACTTGATGAAAGCGTGAAGTTTAACACACGTCTAGTAAACTACCCAGGGACCAAGTCAAGGTTAAAAACGTTTTAGACATGTTTAGATCGATGTCCGGCTAAAATTTAAACAGCGTTTTAAAGTTAACCATGCTTTGAAAAAATTACGTTTATTTTAGCGAGTGTTTAAATTGCGATTTAACCATTGGATGAGCGTTTTTAAACATCGTTGAGAATACGGGCCCTTATTCTTCTTACATTGAAGTAGCTTAATGGAATCGTGCATATTGTTTCTGATTTAAAAAAAAAAAATATTAACCAAACTGTTTCTCCTCTGGCATTACGCCTGTTATCCCTATAAGGTATGGCAATCTGAAAAAAAAACTGCTTTAAAAGTCTGAAAAGGGACTGGAATTCATGATTGACATGTTAGACTGTATGTTTTTCTCAACTAAGTGGATTTAGACAGTAAATTTAAGGCAATTTACTCCCGCTCAGCCATTTTCAAATAGACACCTGGCACAATTCTAGCCGCCGCGACTGGAAATCTTACGCTGGGGCAGCGGTTTGACAGCTGGCAAGTTGTGATTCGTTAAACTAAAAACAAATTTGGTCACCATATGTTCAAAACTTTGGTTATTTGGTGAATTTAGCTTCTACTTTGGTTGTGATATTGTTGTATGGAACAGAACATCTCCAAAGTTGCAAGTTGTCCATTAGGACTACTGTGTAACAGTGAGTTAGTGGTGTGGTAGAACCTGTATATAACAATTCGCAGTTCTACCATACAAATTAAACATGGTGTCAAGAAAACTAGAGCAGGGTGACATAATTTTTAACATTTGACATACAAAAAATCTTTCATAAGGAAGTATGTTCGAAACGTGAAACTCGTATGTTTTCTACACCCAGCAAATTGTCATTGAGCAGTTCCGAGTTTCGGTTGTAATGTATATATCTGAGATTTTGAGGCCATGTGACATACGAAGTTATTAGGGTTTTTTTGGAGGTTTTAACAAATGTATTTAGTATCCTGATTGAAGTATAAGACTTGGAAATTTAATCATAATACCATTCTCGATTGCCCAACAAGTCAAAAAAATATCTCCGTTGCAACGTGATTTTATACAAAGTGTTCTGAGAAAAAACCAGCAAAGAAACAGAAAAACAAGACCAGAGGAGATCATTCTCTGAAATCAAGAACACGCATATAGCTATAGCCATAATTTTTATTTTTTTTTTTGTTAATTATTTCTTGGATTAAAAAAAAACAATTGATTTGATTTTTTTAATCAAAAAAATCTTGTTTTGAATTTATTATTTAGAGTTTCGTTCATATCTTATTATTTTTGTACATTTTTAATATTTCTATTTTTCGCAATAGGCAGTTGCAGTAAGGTTTCATACTTACGGCGGTGCGGAACGTATAATTACCACAATGTGTCTTGTAAAAGACTGCCAAATACGTTATCGTAATTGGTACAGGTAAGAGACTAAGTTATCAGTCCGTCATAGGAGAACTGTGTGTAAATGAAACTTTATCTCAAAGTTCTCAGCCTCCAGAGTGTTCCTAATGGATGTCAATACAATACAAAGTACTTTCACGTGAAGTTAATCTTACAAAAATCTAGAAGAATATCTATGGAACCAAGAACAATCGAGGGCAATGGTTGTTAAATTCACGACAAAAAGTGGATATTTTCGATCGTAATGTGCCCCCCTACTGTTCACCCTGACGGACGAAAAAACACAATATAGTGAAACGTCACAGATAGGGTAAGTTTTTCTTCTGGCATTTTCGTTTACGCTCATAACCGTATGTTTTAAGCCGACTCTGAGCTGGTATAAGTTCCGGATTGAAAGGGCAACGAACGAGATGCATTTCGGGGATCGTGCACTGGTCTATGTTTGTACCTATTGGAATAATGGTCGCGGTCCAATGGCCCC
>JAMKCH010025452.1:0-19257 GCA_023653785.1 Ophioderma brevispina
ATCTTTAGAGTTAATTTGCCGTTGACATACACAATATTTTGACAGAGGTACAAACATACCTGCAAGCATAATGGAATAGTCCGGTTATGTACCCGGTTTAATAAAGTTGGGCCTGAGTGCCTGAACAAGTGATAGATTGAAGAGCCCTGGAAACCAGCCAAGCTCGCGTGTTTCTGGGAATTCCCCATGTATTGCGACATTCACAAAATCCCCACTTGCTCATGCAATTGACCAGTCCCGTTTTACTTTTATTTCACAGGATTCTAAATATTATGCTTGTGATATGTTCTGTAATTAAATTTTCCGTTTATTTTTCTTAAAAAATATGTAACGAAAGAGTTGAAAATGGGAATATTTCGGCCATATTTCTTGACTTTGCTTCCATGGATTTTCATGTTCATTGAAATATATTTATAAAAATATTTATAAAATATAAAAATAGTCGCATGTGCGACATATATTGAACTATAAATATGCTTATAAACATGAATAATATGTTGGTTTCTCTATGTACACGTTATACACGATCCTAAAGTTGGCCGTCGCTGGTGCAGCTTATCTGGCGGTGCGGCTTAAACGTTAAGGTCTGAATCTTAATACGGCGATTTTTAGGCCCTGCGGCTTATACGCAAGGTCCTTTGACCTTGAATGACCCCAATGGCCTCATCATGACCATAAAAACAATCAACCCTACTATTATATTCCGAAAATTACGGTACTACATAAAAACATTTGGAAGGCTGGTCTCGGGACCACAAAATATTCCACTGGACCAGATAATTCTGAACATTTGGAAAGGACATCGCCGGATAAGGAATGGAGGACGCCCTCTATAGTTTTCATGAGAGCAGATGAACTTGAAACGTTCCGCATTTTAAAGGGACATGTTCAAAGTTTAACTTTTGCCGGTTTTCAAAAAATCCCACTTAACATAAATTCCCTAAAAGTCGGTTTTGTACAAAATTATAATACAGGCTTCAATGGGTAATTGAAATTTCCAAATATGAACCCTTTCCCCCCCAAGAACCACAATGCCGCTTTGCAAGGATGTGGGTTATATTATTTAGCAACATATATATGAGTTGCATTCTGGTTCTTGGGGGGGAAAGACCTCATTTTGGCATTTTTGTTTTCTGGGGGGCCTGAACACTAAATGGAATTGCCATAAACAACAACAACCTATTACATACATACCACACCACATAACTATGTGATAAGGCATGCTAATCTACCAAGAGCTCAGTTCAGTAGCCGTGGATGGGTACATGTTAACAACAGCTGAGCATGCAAGTTCTGGGTATCATAAATCATACTAAAATACAAGGTGATGTATTTGCTCAATACAATGGTGAATGAAAGCTATTGAACTGTGCCATGGGAATTGTGATTTTATTAGCTCATAGTGCTAGCTAGCTTGCTCATGATATCAATAGCGCAGTCATGGGCCATGCTTTATGCGGGCCATTGTGCTGTATTCCAGAGTCTGCTTTGTGTGAAGACAGTTATATAATCCAAATCTCAGTAGCTTAAGCTAATGGTATTTGGGTATTGTTATAAAGGGCTGCCTCGTGTAGCCTCTTTGTAGCTTATGAAGGATAAAAGGCATGTCTAGACGTCAATTACAAGCTCTATAACAAAGGGCAGCTATGCGACATCTTCCTGTTTCTTCATTTAAGTAATAAATGGTCACTGAAATGGAGGCATGCTCTAAGCTTTGCTTTTTCCAGAGAGCATGCCCCTGAAGTTTCTCAGACTTTTCTCATTTTTTCTTGATACAAGTGTATTTTGGGGATAAAAAACACCTTGCGTATATGATAAAGTAGTTGTAAAACACCAACTCAAAATTGATGGTGAAATATAACTATTATGATTATAGAGGGCCTCCTTCTCTCCTTATCCGGCGATGTCCTTATGGGGTCCAGTGGACTCAAGTCTTTAAAAACTAAGTGGACCACTGACTCAAACAATCAAGTTCTTATTTATGTGTACAAGAGTGAACACGTTGTTCCTAACTTAATATTTCTTTTAGTGTTGGTTCACCTAAATCGACATGCTACTTCTGGCAGCTTCTGGCTGTCAACACGGCGATGATAACGCTAAAAAAAATCGCAAAAAAAAATAGGAATCGGATTACTGAAGGATGTTGAACATTTTAAAATCTGTATCGGTTGTTTATAACAGATATTAGGGTGATCGTTAACACTATTCTCAAATATGAGGGGAAAAATCGATATAACCGTGTACCGTGAAAAATGGCTGCTTTAGCTATTGCAAATGCCGTTTTGGTGAAATGTAGACTGGAATCAATTTGTTGTAACCTCTGCACTCATAATTGATTTGTTTTTGTCCAATCAGTGGGCGTTATGTGCTAACATTTCACGACGGAGGAAAGAAATGGAGAGACGGCCTCGGGAGCAGCCTTTGTACCACAGCCCATTATGTCAAAGCCATTAGCTACAACTGAAGTTAGTCAGGTTTTATTTTAAAAATGGTACTGTAAAAGTGGCAGTTTTTGCACTTAGCTGATTTAAAACTATTTTGCTTCTTTTCTAAAATCGCCATCTTGAGTTTTCTTATATAGACCTGTACCAACGACATATATAAGATAGACAAGTGGATTCTTCACAAACGGCGTAACCAAAATCGAGGTGCCTAAAAGTATTATAATGAGCATGCGCACTTCATTATCATAGTTTTGGGCACCACCATATTAGTAGGGTTATAAATCAGAATCTCATTCTAGAAGTTTGGGGAAGAAGGTTTGAAGATGTTTTTCTATAGTTTGAAGGGTGCTGAATCAGATTTTTTGGGTCCAACCTCTGGGAAATGTGGGGAACTTTGTCAAATAAGGGGGTGAAATTAGTACAGGGGTAAATTTGAAATCAAGTCAAATTGTGTTTAAATGTACACCAATGTAGTTGTCTCATTATAAGTATTAAAAAAAGGTATAGTTTGTTTAGGTTCCGACCTTTAGTTAAACAGGTGCAGCCCTATTAAGGTTCAAGGTCATCCTGGGGGTAAACGTTACCCAGTGCTCCGATTTCGTTGAAACTGGTGTCACTTATGTTCTATGACCTGTACACAAAAGAAATCTATTTGTGCATTATTTTCACGGAAGCTGATTACAGTAGTAAAGTGTGAAAATATCCAATTTTACAGTACCGTACCAGAGGGTGTTTTTGAACCAATCCCATAATGCATTGCAATGTGCCTATACTGTACTAAGAATGGTCAAGAAGTTTAAGAACCACAAGATATTTCATTTTCATGAGTAGAAAATAATCTTTCCCAGGGAAAGATTATTTTCTACTCATGTTTACCAACCTAGAGTACCAAGTAGTTTCAAATCATTTCGTGTTCATGTTAAAATTTACCCGAGTACTAGCTTTGTGGGCTAAAATGAGTGTAAAAGTCAGGAGTTTTATGTGTTAAGAATAAGAATACGATTTTTGTGGGATCACCTGAAATTATGGAGGTGAGTGTTATGCACTTCACATTCAGGTCCATTTCCTTGTGTAAATACTTTGATGCTAGGAGTTTTTTCTGTTATTGATCAACGTGAACGAGGACGTGACGCAACTTTTAGATACAAGTCCATTTTCATAGTATTACACTAATATAGTATATTAAACATCAATGCATTCTTTCCCAGATCAACGATGGACAGCACCCTTCAGCCTTTTACCGCCCAGCTGTTGGCATTGGGCGTGGGCAAGTTCTGGCACTGGGACGTGGTATGGTTCCAGGTGTAGGCCGTGGCTTGGTCAAGAATGATTCTCTGATGAGATAGAGAGATTCGCAGGTAAGACTTGTAATACAGCACAGGTACAACCCACAAAAAATATAGTACCAAGGAATTTAAAAAGGGGAATTAAAAGCAAGAGTTTGTATGCATGTTGTGATTATTTAAAAAAAGTGTCGTTTTTTATCTCCCTGGCTTGAAAAGCTGTACGGGGGATTTGCAATAGCGCGCATATCTGTATTTTCCAGTTTGGTTAGGTTTTGGTTTTTCAGGTCGTCTTCGAAAAGTTGAAGTCCGATTGAAACCAGACTTGGGGGTTCCTTCATATATGCATTATGTGAAAGGTCATGGGCCAAGGTCAAAAGTCATTTGAGGTCATGTTCCATACCATACTGTTATCTTGCCATGGGGATCACACAAGTTTACTTGCTGTATTTTTAATGTTTAGTTTGTCTTGTAAAATGTTTGATGTAACCATGGTGACACAATTGTGTTGAGGTGTTATTAAATTTTAATACTTTACCTTACCTTAAAAAGGGGAAGACGTAGTTTGCAGCCATATTTGTTGCACATGGCACAACTTGGTGTACCTGTAGAATTTTTCATCGCAAAACTCTGTAACCTTCATTTTTGCCACAAAGTATTTCATGAGTGTGCTGCTGTCATAGTTTGAAGTGATGGCATGGAACTGTGGCACTGTTAGCCAAAAAGTGTCAATGAAACCAAGGTTACCGACCACTTTCAATTACAAAATCCAGAGGTACGCTAACTCGATGCTATAAGCTACAATCCAACACAGGTGAACTCGGAAGCTATGATTTCCCCTCTTAAAATAACAGGAGATGATTTTTTGAGGATACTAATTTCTCTAAAAGTGCACTTGATTGGTTGTAGATCCACCTACCGAGATCATTTCGAAGGTTATTAGATAAACAAGTAGGAAAACCACAAACTTTGTTTTGATCTTGCCTGCTATCGAATGTCCGAAAACCGTGATTTGATTTCTTTCCGTCATGACTGAAAATACTAAATCATCATCTTAGTACATAATGATGGTGTATTTGGCTTATTCACTTCAGGTGTGATCTAATACATTGGTAAGCATTCCAATTATACTAAATACCCGGGTTAAAAAAATTGGGGTTATCTCTTTCTGGAAATGTTCTTGTGTCTCTTTAACTGATAGCATCCAATCTATACCTTGTCTCATCACGCGTTGGAGAGTTATGTCCCATGTCCTGCCATGACATTGGTTATTTTCACCTCAACTTCATTTCTCTCTCTCTCAATTTATAAATATGCAGTTTTCAACTTGTAATTATGATTTTAATTAATATCTTTTCAGAAATGACATCAATTGCAACAGCAAGACGGAAAAACAGGAAATGCAATGAATGGTCTTGTTCAACTGAGTGCACAACATTGTTTGTCAGACGTAGATGTAGATAAAGAGTATAGAATTCCAAACACAATTTTGGGTGATGGCGACTAATTATTTCAGCCTTAGGTTACTTGCAGGGCTCAATTTTGACCCTCTGATTTTTACCCTTGCCTAGATCTGGATTTCTAGGCGATTAGGGGTGAGGTTTGTAGCCTTGTCAGTTAAACATTTTTTCTATTTTCCAGATTAAACTGGTGTTACTCTATGTAAATTTATGCATATACTGGTTCATGGTTACATTTGTAAAAGTAAATAGCATAGAGGCTCGAGTCAAATGCCCATTAACAACCAGGGCCATATTTCATAAAGTTAAGATTAATCTTAAGTGCATTTAAAAGAAGAGTTATTCTTCTTTCATTTTCTTACATGAGATTTAAAGGGATAAGCAGCGGTAATGCAAGAGAATAAACAGATGTGGAAATGCATTGTTTTAGCTTATAAATTACAGATAAGTATGTATAATTCCATATAAATACTTTTAAAGTAGGAACAAAACACCAAATAGTGAAAGAATTAGGTATTTGAGGATATTTGTCATACTGTCTCACGCGAATAGACATAGAGTGATGACATCTCAAAATCTACACTAAACAGCTGAATGTGGTTTACACCAGTTTGTGTTTGAGGTCAAACTGAACAGGTCATGGTGTAAAATATTACCCTTATAAATCTGGGATATTCACAGGAAAAGGCTTTTTTGACCCCAAGTCGGAATTTTGATACGCACGTATAGAAATTACAGAATCAAATAAAAGGTGCCGCCTTGTCTTTAATACATGGATTTCAAGCCAACCACTTGCAGGTTATGTTAGTACAGCCATGCCAGTAACAAAAATACCAAAATGCGAATTTTGATGATTTTTTCGATGTTTCGGATCAGGAAATCGCTGCTTGTCCCTTTAACAGAAGTTCATGTATGTCTGTTTTTACATGAATCATATTTTATTGATTTTACCTTATGAATTCTTACAAAATCTTAAGTAGCATTAGAGAGTTATATTGGTGGTTTAATCTTGATAAACAAAAATCGTTTGATCATGCTCAGAGATGGCACATTTCATTGAAGCCCTGAATTGAGGGTTTTGGTTATCCAAATTTTCACATATTTATTTCAACCGTGTTTTGGGGCTTTTCAAGCCTATTTTACACACTTTTTCATGGGTTTTCACCAGTTTCAGCCTGAAGTGGCATCTCTGAATACTAAACAACGTAGCTCCTAACTGCTTGTAAATTCAGTAATCGTGTTTACAGCTATAGCCATCTGTAAACATTATATAAAGGCTGACTCAGAAATTTCCAAACAAATCGTGTTTTTTGCATATAAATAATGCTCGTCCATATCCTAATCACTGTGTGAAATAGCTAAGCCCAAATCGAAGGCCTTCATATAGAAAATCACAACTTTGTTATAAAATTCCGGATCCGGAAATTTTGTTATACGCAGTATCCTATGGCACATAATACTATACATGAATGTTTACTGCATCAAAACGAAAAATCCGATTCATCTCAAACTTTTGAATTGTGCATTTTATGTTACTATCTTTAGTTCTAGTTGACTATTTTAAATTATTACACGAAAAAATTATATTTTGAAATCTCTGAGTCAGACTTTAAGTATGTAGCTTAGTGTAGAAGATGGTAAACTTAGATACCAATATTTGTGTATGTGTAATGGTACTTGAAGGTTGGGAATTCTGTCACCACATACCGAAATGACATCTACCATGTTTCTTCTATATTCAAGCTGCTTGTTATACCATGCCTATCATTGGTTTGATATATGGTATGGTTTATATTTAAAGGTGCAACGAAAGATTTCACATATCAGGTATCCAAAAAAATTTTAAAAGCCCTGATTTTTGTACTGATGCAAAGCTTTTCGTCAATAATATCCCCATCTGTAACGATTAAGCTGAAAAATATTTCTTTGGTATAAAAATTGGGAAACATCTAAATCATATAGGAGCAAATGCGAAATTCAGCTTATGTATTATATTGAAATGAAAGCAAATAAAAATCATCTTCTGTTTTCACTTTGAAGATTTTGTAAGCAAATACATATATCTTTTGGGTGTCTAATCTATATAAAAGCACTACATATGACACATTATATATTGGATTGGATGCCTCAAACCTCTCGTTGCACCTTTAGTGTCCTACCTCATCCACTTATTTTTCCTGCTCTTTTTGCCTTTGCATGTGCATTTGGGCGTGTGTACATGAGTGCACACGTTTGTTTGCGTGCATATATGCGTGTGAGAATTGTGGATGCTCTTTTAGCAACTTCTTGGACACCAAACCTTCCTTCACCGAAGTGTGACTTTACTTTCTTACTTATTTTAGAAGGGGTGGGCTTATATGCATGATTTTAGCAGAATATATGATGAAGCGAAACTCAATCAATGCACGCGAGGATCAAGTAAATGATACAGTCCTCTGTGGTCCAGTGGTAATTCTCAAGCCTTGTAAGCGAGGGGGACCAGGTTCAAGACCGTGTATTTTTCATCTTTATTTAATTCAATGCTCGCCAGTTTCTCCGAGCCTCTATATAATACTTTTATTTTCTTTTTAGAAACAAGCACAAGTAATGGTTAGTAATATACGTCTCTGTACGATAAGTGTTAAAGTTTTATATTTTGTACATAGTAGTTTTAGTTCTATGAACAACAAATAAAATGCTAAATATGTTATAGATATTTCAATAAAATAAAAAAATAAATTTTAAACAATTTTAAATGTTTTTAATGAATTTCAAAAATATGAAAATGTAGTTACATCAATCACAAGTTGTATAACGGGTATTTATTGGCCCAGACAGTTTACTGTTTAAGACTTTTGTAACGGTGCTCCATCTGATGATAATGTAATTTGTTATTCACAATTTTTAAACAGCCATGCATTTTTAAACAATTTTAAATGTTTTGATGAATGATTTGAGAGCCACATGCGAAATCTTAAAATGTAGTTCCATCCATCACAAGTTGTATAACAGGTATTTATTGGCCCAGACAGTTTACTGTTTAAGACTTTTGTAATAGTGCTCCATCTGATTGATGATAATGTAATTTGTTATTCACAATTTTTAAACAGCCATGTATTTTTAAACAATTTTAAGTGATGTTTTTGATGGATGATTTGAGAGCCACATGCGAAATCTTAAAATGTAGTTACATCCATCACAAGTTGTATAACAGGTATTTATTGGCCCAGACAGTTTACTGTTTAAGACTTTTGTAATGGTGCTCCATCTGATTGATGGTAATGTAATTTGTTATTCACAATTTTTAAACAGCCATGCATTTTTAAACAATTTTAAATGTTTTTGATGGATGATTTGAGAGCCACATGTAAAATCTGATAATGTAGTTACATCCATAACAAGTTGTATAACGGGTATTTATTGGCCCAGACAGTTAACTGTTTAAGACTTTTGTAATGGTGCTCCATCTGATGATAATGTAATTTGTTATTCACAATTTTTAAACAGCCATGCATTTTTAAACAATTTTAAATGTTTTGATGAATGATTTGAGAGCCACATGCGAAATCTTAAAATGTAGTTCCATCCATCACAAGTTGTATAACAGGTATTTGTTGGCTCAGACAGTTTACTGTTAAAAGCTGGTATTCTGAAAGGGAGTCTCACTTTAGACCTGGCTTTAAATCAGGCACAGTCCTACATGAGTGGACCTTTTTCCATTCAACATACTCTCAAGGTTTGGTATAACGGGTGAGAAATTCCTCATGGATGGGCTGTTTCGGCCCATCCATGAGGAATTTTCTCATCTGTTATTTTCAACTTTCATAGTGTGTTGAAAGGAAAAAAATGTCCACTTGTGTAGGACTAACCCTGGTTTAAACCCATGTCTAAAGTTAGACTCCCTTTCAGAATACCAGCCAGACTTTTGTAATGGTCATCTGTCTGATGATAATGTAATTTGTTATTCACAATTTTTAAAGGTGCGTGTTCCGATCGTCTTTGGGACCCCCCGATTTACCCGGAAGTAGTATCGATTTTGATATCAGATGAAAGGCCATATTTTTCTCATTGTCGTCCTGAAATTTGAGCCCTCAAATTCATTTCATTCCCAAGATATAAACAAAAAACCATCGTTTTAGTGGTTAACCATCAATATTAGCACAGTATTGAATAGGGCTTTGCAACATGCATTATTGCGTTTACCATAAAAAACCGCAAGGTTGTTTCCCACGGTGCTTGATGGGGTACATGTGCGAGTGCCAGGCTCTCATATCAAGTAGAGAACACAATACACATAAATCGGAACAAGCACCTTTAAACAGCCAAGCATTTTTAAACAATTTAAAATGTTTTTGATGGATGATTTGAGAGCCACATGCAAAATCTTAAAATGTAGTTTCATCCATCCTCACAAGTGTAAAGGCACTATCAGTAATTTGCTAAATCAGGAAATCAAAAAAATCATCAAAAATAAGATTTTTTCATGTCTGTAACAAGTGTAGGTATCCTAACAAACCCTACAAATGATAGGACCAAAAGCAACCTAATAAGGACAAAACCAGATATTAGTGTCTGTACGGACACTTACTACAAGACATAATTGAATGGAGATGTGTATCTTTGAACACTGCCGTTTTCGTCCTTTTCTGTCAATTCTTCAGATGGAAAAAGTAACATATGAGAATTCTTTGGATTTATCCTTCACTTTTAAGCTATTCCTGTAAATTTCAAATATGTGATGTGATCAAGCAAAATGAGTCGGAAAGTTGCAAATATTGATTTTGAGGTATAGCCAAACAAAGGAGAAAATGTCCTTTGTTTCCTATTGTTTTGGCCACGCTTCAACTGATTATCTTTGGAATTAATTGGTCAATTTCAATGGGGGTTTCAGTAAAATGTAGCTTTTTAAATAGTGCATACAGTTACATGAAAAAGTAAAAATTGAATCTGACCGACTTCAGACTCATTTTGCTTGATCACATCACATATTTTGACTCTTTGGATAAATCACTGATAGTGTCTTTAACAAGAAGCATTTATTGGCACATAGGGTATACTGTTTGGGACTTTTCTAATGGTGCTGTATCAGATGCATACTAAGAGTAATGACTTTAGACAGTGGTATCCTATATTGCCTACTCCATTAGGGGTCTGTGTAAAACTACTCTAAAGGTGGATCCATGTGACCAAATAGTGATAGGATTTTGCATGTTTTCTCCCTCACATTATCAAAAATGTCAGATTACACATGTTGAATGAAAATGGTCCAGCCATCTCATTTGGGCAGTAGAAGTAAAAATGTGTACTAAATTGGCCCATAGGACAGTGTGTGTGTTGTGTTGTGCGTGTGTTTTAATTTTTGTGGTTGACCACATTTGGAAATGTTTTTGTTCGTAACATCAAAAGAAAACATTTCATGTGCCTTTAATTTCACTGAGGTAATGAGAAAGTATCAACTTTCTTCTGATACCAAAATTGCAATTTGATGGAGTAAAATGGCGGTATGAGGTTGTCAATCTGGTCACCCACCTTTAAAGGGCATTTGTGATCCACAACCTCGCCCCCCCTACTTACCTAAACAAAGTTGAGATTTTTATATCATCTGACCCATTAGCATTAGTAATCCATGTGTACCATATCTTACGTGCAAATTCGGTCGTATCTGTAAGAAATTTGCAATTTTGTATTTTAAACGGACAGAAATTACAGCAGAGCGGTCAATGGGACCGTGGGAAACACGCATTTGCTCATAACACCAACCCGCAAGACCGGGATCAACTCAAATTTGTGAATAAGCTTTTCTCAACGATATCTAGTGAACCATTAATAAAACAAGCTGCTGGAATCACGAAATACACCTTTAAGAAAGTCACGTTTGTGTGCAATTAAATTTAAAATATGCTCAGGTTGTATACAGCTAGTTTCCGTAGAAGAATCATGGCC
This sequence comes from Ophioderma brevispina, assembly GCA_023653785.1. Lineage (NCBI taxonomy): Eukaryota > Metazoa > Echinodermata > Ophiuroidea > Amphilepidida > Ophiodermatidae > Ophioderma > Ophioderma brevispina. The sequence goes on from JAMKCH010025452.1 coordinate 11,110, forward strand.
AACGCATTAAATACCTGCTGCGTACATACAGCGTTCCCCGTAAGACACAGCGTACGTGCTTGCATCTCATTAGAGAGCTGCGTAAGTACGCCCTTACATTACCGCGTTGCTACGTGTTCCACGCTGGCCACGATTTATTTGCTGGAACTATAGTGCAATATAAATTTCAAGTAAGGTGTCAAAATTGTGCTCTTGATAGTATTTTTATTCAGGTTTTGTCATAAAAGAAAAAAAAATAACTACTGTGCTCTGACCTGTCTGTAATGCAGGAGTGTGATTCTTCTGGACCGTGATTTCAGGATTTTTTACTTTCAAAATTTCCGCAACTTTATTTAATTTCAGCCTGATTCTAAGCATTTTAGATCAATTTTAGGTAGTTTTTCAGGATTTTTTTACCAAATTCAGGATTTTTCCCAAAAAAAATTAATCACACCCCTGGTAATGCCAGATCACTAAATACAAGATTTAAAAAAAAACCTGGGGAAATGTATGAAAGATAAGGGAATTCCTGCCTTTGATTTATTTAGAAAAGTGCAATTGAGTACCAGTGATAGCTGTAAGTAGACAGAAGCCCATTTGGGAATGCCTCAGGATAGGCTTTCTTCAAAAACTAAAAATTGAGCACTAAACCTGGTTGACCAATATTCCACTAGTTGCACTGCGGCCCCAACTCTGTTATCACGATAATAAAATTTGTGTGTCAGAATCAGGGCAGGTATAGGTGTTAGATGGGTTTTTCAGCATACCTACTTAATATTCCGTACAGGCCTACTAAATAACCATTAAACACGGATTAACAGTCAGTAGGATAATCTTTCAACAGATGGGATTCAATTTCTAAATAATTACAAATCGATCAGGCTTTCCCATCAATGACATTATTTCTCCAGAAGACTAAATCTGTTATCGACTAGACATTGGTGTTTAGACTACTGCAAGGTGTACATAACAACACATTTGGGGTTGTTTTAAAATGACGGATTTTTTAAAATGAGAGGATTGCCAACATTGACATATTTAAATGCTTTCTACCTCAATAACAACAATCCAAACCAGAATTTCAGAAAAACATAAACTGAACGCTTGTTCAGTGAGAACTATTTAGATTTGTCAACAGCTAATAAAAAGACTGATAAAATAACGCCAGTGGAAATATGTTATTCCTGAATGAAGCTACTTCCGGTGTCCCAAAAAAGTGTGCAAACAGTTAGTCTGATTTCTCAAAAAAATGTTGAAGCTGTGAATTCATTTTCATGGAGGATATTAATTACACTTTATAATAATCTATTGAATTAACATTGCAAAATACAGAAACATATAAATTGATGATGCAAAGCAAGTAATTCTGGATCGGAAACTGGGTTGCAAAAACCCGAATCAAAAGGTGCTCTCATATCCAAAGAAAAACAAAGCTACGTGCACAGAGAACAAGATTGATTAGGAAACCAAAAGAATAGGCAGGCAAGTATGCTACAGTGAAAAAAACTCTCCAGTTGATAAACTGACTGGGGGGCCAGGGCTTTATACCAAAAACATGCAAAATCCGTCTATTTTCGGCATAGAGGTCCTTTTTGTCAAAGAAATGACTCTGATATTTCAACTCGTGCCATTTCGTTTACAGTTATATCTATTAGCACAAAATGCTAGTTTATAATGAAAAATGCACAGGTAGATAACAAAAGGCATAAGGCAATAAGTTTTGAATTTGTGCTGATCATAATGTTTAGAATGCTGAATAATGTGGGTTTATTATCTCTTCGGGACCTTTTGTGGTTCATCAGTTGTTAATATTTAATGTAATGCCATGAATACAGCAGAACATTAAATGTGTTGGAAATCACGCACCTCAACAAAATAGGTAACTGTGTAAATCCCATTTGCATGGGTGAAAAACAGATGGCCTTTAATAATCCATCATATCGCTGGCTTGGGTGGGCGGATTGTCCCCCCCCCCCCAGGGATTTGGCACAATTATACACAAGGGTAGATTTAAAAGGTGCAACAAGAGATCTTAAGGCACAAAAATATTTGGTCTTAATAATTTTTCATATAGAGTAGACACTCCATAGATTTCCTTACCTTGTATTTGGCTACAGAAATGTCTAAAAGAGTGAGAAAAAGGTGATTTTTTGATTTACTTACATTTCAATATAGAACATAGGCTGATTTCATATTTGCTCCTACAAATTAGAAAATTTGACAATTTTTGTACCAAATAAACATTTCTGAGCGTAATCCTTTCAGATGTGGATTGTTTTGATGGAAAGCTTTATACCAGGGCAACAATCAGTACTTTCATTTTTTTAGGACACCTGATATGTGAAATCTCTTGTTGCACCTATAATAACCTCCCTAGAAAAGGAAATTCACGCTTTAGCAGTTTTTGAGAAATCATAGTTGATCAGACTTAACCTTTGGGACACCCGTGATAACAATATGCATGGCAATGACATCTCGCTGCCAGCATACTGCAAAATGCATAAAGACAGGACTGTCTTCAAGTACTATAAAACTTTTTTTTCCCCCCCCCCCCCCCCAAATGGTGTCCATGGAACTTTATTTGGCCAAGGAAACAAGCTTTCATTTGATGTGCATTATATTCAGTGGGTAATTCTTCTCTTTCATCATTTCACCTGGCCCACTATGTTGAAGCAAACAGCACATTTTTTGAAGAGCGCCCCCAATTTTCAAAAGTTGGCTTTTTGCACAGTTTGTTGTGTGGTATTATCTAGTAATCTATACCTGCTAGTGGTACTGCTTCAAAAATTCAATTTGTCATCAAAGAAGCGATTTTGTAATTATCATCGGGATCCCCTGTTGTAATTTAAGGCAGAGCTGGAAAACGTCCAAATTTATGGTCTGTCCATGAGAAATGTGTCACCTCACGAAATGATCTCTAACTTGACTTGCCTGAACCAATGAACAACTAATGAGAGCGTACACACGTAATGGCGAAATTCACGGCTATTTCATATTGGAAGGACGTTTCAGCAGCTGTTGAATTATTATCGGAATTCTAAATCTCGATCTTATTCTAATTATAAAATTCCTTCTGTTGCGACACAGAGTTATTTTGAACTCTAACAATTGACGGGTATTGTTTACTAGCATTACCAAGCAACTGTGCAAAAATCTCAAAATATCCCGGACAAATTGGGGGCGTCTCTTCAAAAAAATGTGCTGTTATTGCTTTAAAATCATGTTCTCTTGTCTCTGATTGGTTAAAACAGTTAAAAAAACCCTTGTCCTGTCTTTTCCTGATTCCTTGTCCTGCCTTGTCCCATAATTTACATCATAAAATTTGGTATTCTGGAGGTGGGGTCATGCGTAAAGTCCACCGGACTTAAATAGGCGTCTCCTGCATTGATTTCATGTCATCACATACTTCCGACTTTATCAATTTCTCGTTGTTTTTTTAAATACGTAAATATATTGTAATTTATGGTTAGATATTGACTGAAGAAAATGCTAAGAAAACTTATTTGAATATCGAATTGTTTCAGTTTCCGTGCTTTCCACTTACCAACCCTCACGTTCACTCCGTTCATCATCTGAAAAGTTACTGAATCTTCCACGGGTCAACCTAAGGGGGAATCTAAGTTCCAATGAGGTGCCTATTTGTAATATTCACTCTACACATGTAGCTCATGATATATACTCCCCGCCTAAAACTCAAACTTGCTTTCAAATGATTGCGCCAAGCCAGCTGGATAAATCTCTCAAATTCCACATCATGCTTCGTATCAATGCTTAACGGACACAGGTCAATAAGCAAACACATACGCGAACAACGCCCTGGCATTTTATTTATTATAATTCACCTACATACCTTTTAATACAGTAATTTATATCGTTCGGATTTTTTTTAGGCGGGGAGTATATATTAGGAAGCCATATATGAAAACATTCAGAAATAAGCCTTTTAAAAAAATGAATCAATTCAGGTTCAAAGTTCATTCAAAGGGGTTACACAAGGTCAAACAAACTTTTGGCCTACAGTGAAATAACACAAGTTGCTATCATTTTTCACTAGTATACTTGATGATAACGAGACCTTGAAGCATGTGTTAGTAGATCAAGTAGGTGAAACTATTGAAGAGAATTTTCGTAATTTGAGTTTCGGGTTGCCATAGGAACCGTAAAATGATTTTTTTTTAATTTTCATTGATGGTGAGACCTTTGACCCCCATAAAATTATAAAGGGAAATTCACCAAAAGGGTTAGACGTTTCATATAGAAGCCCATGGATGCAAATGAGTGTACAATTGATCCGTCATGCGCTGTATGACGATGTGCAGTCAGGGGGGTAGGACACGATCTGCACGATTTGGGCATTGGGGATTCCAAACCGGTAATTGGGAACTGCTACGTGCATTTACTATGCAGTCTCGTCCCAGTGACATTTAAAAAATCATATCTTAAACCTTTGTTCAAAAGATCTTAGTAATATCATGATAAATTAAGAAAAAAATATTGGCTCAAAATCCGTCGGGGTTTAAGTTGGATTAACCCCGACGCAAAACTGTGTAATCGCCAATAACGGCATTAGATTTAAATATTCGTGCCCAGGCATATTTCTTTCCTTTTTATTGTTTTTTTCCAGTCGTGTGTAACGTTCGATAGCTTTAAGGCGCCCTCCTCCAGTACGTCTTGAAACAGACTAGCACCCGGAAGTTGATGCCGTTTTGAATGTTGCTGGTGCCTGTAGGTTGGCCAAGTCATACCCCCCCCCCCCCTGCTGTGCAGTAGCGCTTACGGAATGAATGGCAATACCTAATTGGCATCATGGCGACTTCTAATGAAACGTCTACCAAAATGGCCATTAGGTTGTTATACAATCTATATTATTAAAGCAAACCTGCAAATCGGTGATCGATTTTATATGATATGTATTACCCCGTGGGCCAATCGGTGGGGATTAAAGCGGCCACAAAACCCTTTGGTGATCGATGCTGATTCAATTTATGAGGTCATTAATTGCCCGAGGAGCGCGTGAAACATCAGAACAAGGAAACTGGATCTATGTTCTCAGGGTTGCAATCGGTTCCGATACGTAAACAATTCAACGAGCGACCAATATCGCCGAAACTTTTGAATATTCGTTATGCATGAGGGCGATACTGTGAATGTCGAGTGGACCCATATGGCCATGCAAGTTTTGGCGTTCTGGATTCGCTGACAGAGAAGCTAGTAGCTGAATATGTATACAATCACATCAAGGTGCCGATAAATGTGCAATCATGTGTGTATCAGCCACGACCTCTATACAGGGGTCAGTGGTATAAGCCATGTTCGCTGGTGCCCCATCTCTTATGGGTTTGGTCATTTTGTGACCCCATGTAGATCTGAACATATATGACATTCAGATCTGGACACCAGCCTAATCGGGACTACCAGTATTAAATGCAGGTAAGGGATGGACGATAACTATTAATGTTAGTCTCTTCAACAAGGTACACTTTAATCTAAACACAGGAAAAGGACAGGTCCCATTATTAAATGTTTGAACAGAGCAGACAAAGGAGACTAAGTCAATTCGCGCGGGAATTCCTAATCGAGAATTCCGGGAAAATGCAGGTTCGCGCCCGCCTGAGATATGCCCTGTTCAAGACACTGAAAATGTGTAAAACTATTGTATATCTTCAAAGTATGCATGCAAAGATGCAAGATCAGCCGGTAGGCAGGGTTCTAGGTGCGAGCACAGTCATGGATACCAGGTGAAGCTAGCCTGATGTTGCTAGCCAAACAAAATAACAGTAATTGTCGTCCAATATCAGTTCTGTCGGTATAGCGGGCAGAGACAAGCTAGGGCGATGATGTTTCGAAGCTTTTCGAGTTAAACGGAAGCAGATTTCTTCAGTCGCACCCTTTCAAGTGGCAGCATGCAGGACCGAGATGAATTAAAACCGAAGATGGTTTGTGACCCAATACTGAAAATAGCTAGCATATGATTCTAACTATGGTAATCCATTCTAATGATTCGTGTTGTTTTCCCCGATTAGGAACTTCCCATGTTCATGAAATTATTGCTTAACCTGGGATATCCACCTTTTAGTCGAGTCTTAGTCCATGACTGTTTTTCCCCCCCCTTTAAGTCCGTACGCGTAATTAAGAGCGCATGTCTTGAAATAGACTAGCTATACGGGTTAGCGCCGGATGTTGTTGCTGTTTAGGATGGCATGTCCCTACCCCCCCCCCCCCCACACCCCCCCCCCCCCCCCCCAACACACACACACAACACGAGCGAAATGTGCTGAATTGTTGACTCGATACCAATAGTCGCCCAGGAGGGGGAAGAAAATGCCAATCTACACACTTGAGATGGGAGATTTTGTTTACGCCTAGCCGCATCTGTAAAATCATGTATATGGATATTTTATCATGATTGGTCCGTGTGTTATCGCCGGTGGTGAGTAAAAATTGGTGCAAGATAGGGCTTACAAAGCGATAATAGCATAAACGGACCACCTGATATTATGTATATGCGATGCTGCGTACCGTATACCGTCCATGTCTAAATTTTAAACGGGATAAATTCCAAATTAGCTCAATAACGGAGTAAACAGAATTATAAAACCCGAATATAGGCCCGTGTCAGATATGTCAGATCTGACACATGGGGGGATCACAAAATGACCAAACCGTATCTTAGTACTTACAACCGTCGGGTTTTTAAATATATCTGACAAAGCGGATACGTGTGGGTGTCAGTCTAGCCTACAGCAGGGAGGGGAGGCCACGATTATGCGCGATTTTGGCATAGGGGATTTCCAAACGGTAATTTGTGTAACTGCTTACGTCCCGTGCTACGTCATGACCGTAAATATAACCCAGACCCGAAGATCGAAGATTTCTCCCGAAACGGCGCGTCGTCTCCGTAAACAAAATCTAGGTTTGTTGTAGTACACATGAGCATTAGATCATATACGCCAAAACCTGGAAATTAGCTATAACAAGTGAATTTTCAGATAGGTCGGAGGAATTGAGAGAATAACATATAAAAGTCCCCGAAAATCCTCTGGAGCTCCTTCAAAATTCAAGATGGCGGTTCAAAATGGGCTGCCATTTTCAAAATTTTATCGTATATTTGCATCCAGACAAGTTGTGAACATACAACAAATATAAAGTGTCCAAAACATATGTTTTAAACAAGGAATACAATGAAAGTCATATTGAGAGTTCAAAACTTACAAAGTACCCAAAATCAAATGGCGGTCAAAATGGCCCGCAAATGTTCCCAATGTATCATATATCTTTGCAACAGACAAGTTGTGAAATACAATAAAAATAAAGTGTCCGAACATATGTTTTAAGGCACAAGGAATGCCAATGAAGTCATTATTTGAGAGTTCAAAAGTGACAAGTACCCAAAATCAAGATGGCTCCAAAATGGCCGCCATTTGCGTAAGTTGCTATCATAACTTCTAGCAAATTAGAAAAGAATACAATAGTGTCTACACGTATGTTTTAAGGCATAAAGATTCTAATAAAAGCATTCTTAGAGTGCCCCCAAAACTAATAGCTAACCAAAAAAGACCATCTTGTTATCTTCTATCCTAACTTTACAACCATAATTTATAAATACAAATAAAGAGCCTAAAACATATGATTTATATACAGGGAATCGAAAACCAATTATTTAGAAAGGCCAAAACTCTAAGGGTTCCATGCTGATTATATGGTTGGCAGCTCTTGACCAGGGAAATCCCTCAGCTTCCGTCAAGTTTATCTCAGCTGAACTTTTGGCAGCCATTGCACATGGGCAGTGACACATAGACGGATCATGAATGATAGTAATTATTATGCAAATATAGGAATGTGCAAAACATTTAATATGCTTCATTTTACATTAGAGATTGTGAAAATATGAACACATTCGTCATTTAAGGTCCAGGAAAGCAAAAATAGAATTGATGTGGTTTGTGTCAAGTCTACAAGGAGGGGACAGAAAGCATTCAATATTGGGGTGTTAGTGATGAAATTCATTTAGGGTACTATTGATTTTTCAGAGAGAAATAGAAAATTCCAGGGACTGGTGTGTGAATTCATTCTGACACGCTGAAATCAATAGTAAATTTCACTAATGAGTCACTGGTAGTGTATTCTTTCTGGCCCGGTTATGGAAATGGAATGTATCACAAAGATTTG
>JAMKCH010025453.1:0-57384 GCA_023653785.1 Ophioderma brevispina
GACCCCTGGGTCACGAATAGGGTAAACTGTATTTTTTTCTGTATTTACGATATCCCGAGGATTATTCCTGTCAAATTTCAGTTCAATCGGAGCTTGTTTGTAAATTTTGACCTTTGACCTTGGACTTTGACCTTTGGGGTCGAGACTATTATAGACCTCTTCTACTATTAATGTTACATCACTGTAGTAATAACGGGCTTTAGCTGTCCTCTATAGGCTGAGATAAATCCAATTTGGTCTTATTTTTTAAATTTTTTGGCAAAATTGACCTTTTGACCCCCTTAATGAACTTTGATCCCGGTATAAAAAAAAATCTTGTATACATAACAATAATGTATTGTTCCAAAGCAAATAAAAAAATTCTACTATGCTTAGTTCTGGAGATAAAAATTCTTAAAATTATTTACCTTAAAACCGGAAATGACCTTAAATGACCGTTGACCTCCAAAATAAAAATACCTTGCATACGCCAGGTAACATGAAAGCATATCTGCAAGTTAAGTTACTGTACTATGTTTGGGTTTTGCGATAAAAAATTTTGAATATTTTGGAATATTTTTGGTTTTTGACCGGAAGTTCCCCCTTAATGACCTTTGACCCCCATGCCGAGCACAACATTTATGAAGGGTCTGAAGCTGCTTCGTATGTATGAGTCACGTGACCATGCAACGTTGCATATAGAAGATAGCTATTTTTGAAGATTTTTGGAAGATTTTTCACATTAAGACCGGAAGTGCCCCCTTAATGACCCCAGATTGACCTCTCAACCCATAACTTTTGTGAAGGGTCTCAAGCTACTTCATATACATGAGTCACTTTTTTTAAAGCAAAATGACACTTTTGACCCCTGTGACCCCTAGATGACCCCGACAGGGGTCAAAGTCATGTGACCTAAATGGGATGCCTCAGCGGTCATTCAGTGTAAGTCTGGTCAGAATACGTCAAACCATGACTGAGCTAGACGCAGTTGAAGTGTTGACAGAAAGAAGAAAGAAAGAACGCATCAGAAACAGAACAAGACGGCCAGAAGGCCGTCTTGTAAAAAGGTATTTGCTATTTTTTCATGCGTAAAGGGGGGTCACCAGCTAATTTCAAAATGACCACCATTTCCCCAATATTTTGATTATAGTGTAACATTTAAGACTCTTTTAAAATTAAAATATACTTCAATATCAACCAAATATGACTAATAAAACACTAATGAGTTCATAATGCACTTTGCGCAAAATCCGATATGGCTGTCACATCCAAAATGGCCGCCATTATTCTAATATTTTAATTGTATTTCAATTTTTGGGATTTCACTTAATCCTGGTCTTACCAAGCCTTTGTTGATATATGGTTTACCAATTGTTCGTTATATAAAGCACCCGCAAGACCCATTGGTCATCACTTTCAGAATAAACTCAGTTCAATACCATTAAAAATGACACAACACAAATACATAATGTTAATACATTTAAACATGCTAATACATCCAAAATGACCCCTAATTTAACTTAGCTGTCTAGGCCACATTGACCATTAGATAGAATGCCAGAATTGACCATCTATAGTAACACAACAGTACAGTAATATATATATATATATATATATATATATATATATATATATATATATATATATATATATATATATATATATATATATATATATATATATATATATATATATATATATATATATATATATATATTTAAAAATGATTTAAAATTGTTCTTGACTACACATTACGTAACACATTGTCAAAGTTATGATTTCCAAACAGACGCTGTTCCCTAGAATCAAATGATGCCCAAAGCGTGTAATTTGATGTTCTCTGAATGTGGCGGATTACCGGAAATGAGATAACATCAATAAAAGATTGGAGAATGTAAACCTGGGCGTTGTGCTCAGGAAATTTAATGGCAAGAAAGAAGTCACGTGATAACTAGAAAACAACGTTTTAATCGCACGGTTGACATTGTAATGTTATGCATGCAATGCTAACGTTATTAGACATGATTTATGTAAATCACGTGATTTATCATGAGAATTAAATTTCGGATGCATTCAGAATTCAGTATTTGCAGAATTTTTGGAAGACCACTGTCTTCCATTGATATTGTCTCATTTCAGGTCGACACAACCACTTCGATTTTCTCCCGCAAACATTTAAGTACGCCCTAACGAACCCGTACAATTCATTAAGCGACTATTCCGAAGCCATTTCTTTTATTATTCTATCTGTATTTCTTCTGGAATGCAATTGGCACGTTATCCTTTAATTCCTTTAATCCGCCATATTAAGGGAACATGACATTCAAACCAAATTTTTTTTTCGCCTTCTTGGATTCCTGGGAATAACATATGTGGAAACAGTACACATTTGGCATTCAATACGTAATGTGTGGTCAAAAATCCATGGTATAATTTTAAATCAATTTGTGATTATGAATTTCGTTTTCTGCATGTAGCATTATGTTTGGCCAGTGTGTGTAGAAGGCAGGGCGGCACATTAACACTTTTGAATACTTTGATTAAAAGATCAACATTTTGGAATTATAGCACCTACTACAGCAATACATTTTTGGTTCACGTAGTCTGGCCTAATCGCTTCGAAGGAGAGATGCACACTAGAACACTCCGTTCCTGTGTACACAGTTTCGGCCCTTTTACTTTTTACTTTGCTTTCATGAATGGGAACGCTTGCGATATTAGGGTCGAGAAAATTGACGATAGACGACTCAGAGCATGTCTCTATTGGGATCACACTTTGTATTGACAACAACTAATGTGTTATTATCAACAACATGGATGCAATATTTGCTATCAGTGTAGTTAGATCAAAGCATTCTAGGTTAGATACAGCTTGTTATTTTGAGGATAAGATGACAGATTACAGATTGCTTTCACAGTTGTTGCATGTTTGTTGAGCTCTATTAACAATGTTTCCTGCAACGGCACATACAAATGTTATACTATATTTGTTTCATCAGATACACAGGCACAAACATGTTGTTGTTACTTCGTAGAAGGCGGACATATAATCATGTTTACAAAGAATATGCAATGCAGTAAATGTACGTCATGTGATATTCGAATACGACAGTACTAACTACGAAATTTGAATAGTTCATTGACAGTTGTACAGGTGAATTTTGTTTTTTTTAATTTTGATTATTCTGTCTGCCTTGTCAGTGACAAGGAGCCAAATTTTAAAGTGTTGTTGGCGGATAGATAAAATGTGCTGGCAATGCATTTTGCAAGCAGAGAGGTTTTGTGTGTATATATATCCTTAACGTCCCTTAACTGCATTTTATGCATCTTTGAAAAAAACACGGAGCGGGCCCCTGCCTTGTTTTAGGGGGAAATTGCCTCTAGATCGTTGATCTAGGGACGTTATAGATAAAGAGATGTCTTCACAATACTTAATAACATCATTCAAATTCAATTTGTGCTTAAGGAATGAGTAAATATTTAAAATGTAATAAATCCATACTTACCAACTTATTTCAAAACAAAACAGTAAATAAGAACAATAAACCAAAGAAAACGAAAAAAAAAATAACAACAAACAAACAAACATCTAAAATCCAAACACCAATTCAAATGAGTGATTTTCTGACAGTACAGATAAAGGTATTTGTAACTAAACACGAACCGCTTTTTTAACTGGTAAGCGGCTTGATTTCTCGCAGAGAAGATTACCGTCGGAATTTGGAGATGATAAACACTGTTGCCATGGGCAAACAGGTGACTTAGGAAAAAGGAACGTCAAAAAACGGGATATTCTATTTATAAAACAAACAAATACAAAACACGCATTCGAAGCACACTGTTCACTCTTTCATTCCACTTACTTAGTAATAGGCAAAAAACACACCAAACTCAGACACCTTGTGTGTTTGACAATATGTTTTTATTTCTGGTGCGCAATCATTATATATATTGACTGCCAACTAATGGCGCCAGTGACATTTGCACCTGTTATGCTATTTGGCAGATGTTGAAAATCACAAGTCAATAACACATATTGTTATTGTTGTTTTCGATAGACATGGCTAAAGATATCCGACAAGCGTAGGGTAGATTCATAGATCACCTGTATGGAATTGCTGCAATGAAATAAAGTTTACTATTAGAAGAATTGTAAATATCCATCATCATCAGCTATATCAGTCCACTGCAGGGCGAAGTCTCGGCAAGTCTTCGTGCTGGAATAAACATCCAAATTGTCTTCAACTATGAGTAGTAGCGATTGTATAATGGATCTCTCTTAATATGTTTGAATGTGTATCTTTGGTCGACGCGTCCTTTAAAAAATATCAATTAAATAGCAATATTCTAATTAAATGTTAATGACGATAATTACATACTATTCATTGAGAAACATTTTCTATTTCGAGAGTTTAAGTTGAGTTTCAACTTTGCCGAAGATATGCATTCTAAATATTCGTGTGCATATGCATATCTAACATCTAAAGATACTGAGACACGGGTGTAATATTCAAAATGCTAAATTGAGCAAGATCAAAACAGCCATCGAGGTTCGATATTGAGTTACACATTGATCTGGATATATCGCACATTCATTCTTCTGCCATTTAAGATATAAACCTTTAAAAGTATAATATTTCTTTTTTACTATTATTTACTGATAAATACAATACTGACTGTGCCCATAATGATTATAGTTCGCAGAAGAGTCGGTCAAGATCACAACAAGAGAAAATGGTTTCGGGAGTAGTAATGCATTGATGGATTTGTTGACATGCTCAAATTTAGGCAAAATACAAATAAGATGTCATTTGAGTAATATTAACACCCACTCATATAAATATATGAGTGGGTGTCCACTCAAATAATTAAGTATGTATGTTAAGTTTGTAAATAGTATAGTTTAGACGCATCTTCTTTGGTTTTCCATTAATTGCGTCACTCTCTCAATATATCGTTTTAGTACCTTGATTTATGGGACAAGCATTTAAAGCAGGCGATCACTTTCGGATTTATACCAAATCAATCACGTTATCACAAACAAAAACATCAGTAAAATACACTCACGCGTACTTAAATGGTAATCTTATAATAATGTAAATACTGCCCTTTATCGTTTCCAAGTGTAAATATGATCGATGAATGTGTAACGATGATCCCCCTGAGAAAATGTAGATGGTTTTCCGTGCATTTAACACTGAAAATGGACAAACAAAATGGAAAACCAGTTTTCGTTTTAAGCTCAAAATGCTTTAACTACACTTGTGCAAATGTAAATGTATCATTTCGTCGGCCGCGTCACATAGTGACGTATTCGACATTTTGGACTTTTTGGAGAAATTTAGCACGTACGTTTGTTTTGTACTCTTCTACATATTCACCAAATTTTAATCCTCAAAGTAGCTTAATTAATAAAATATTAATTAACTAATAATGACGTATTTACAAAACGTTAAAAATCTATACTGCGCAGTTCACGGTAGAATTGGTACTTTGTCGTTTTCACATAGTGACGTATTTGCGCAAACGCGTCACATAACGACGTATTTGTGCGTCGTGTTTGTTATTTACACATTGAAATTGATATTTTGTCGTTTTTTCACGTAGTGAAGTTTTTTATTTAACATCACGTTTTCGCATATCTAAATAAACTGGAAGCTGATTAGTTAGATATATTTGAAATTTAACTTATTTCGACGATTTTCTACTAGGTTTTCATTGAAATATATGTTTTAATTAACAGTATGGGGCAAATTAAAATAGCAAAATCTTCAAAGCCGTTTTTCTCGAAATGCTTATTTTGCAAATACGTCAGTATGTGCCGCGGCCAACGATATTATAAACAATTACTGTTTCGACAGATCTAACGAACTTTTAGTTATGCTATTGGTATTTCGCGAGCTGGGGAAAACCAGGTTCTAGCTGACATGTTGGTCATTTTGAGATATTTGCGCTTTAAAGTTCAGAAAACAAAGAAAAATAAAGGAAATTTACTGGAAGTGACACGTTTTAGAACTCAAAGAAAGCAGAAACCACAACAAACTATACTCTGTAAACCTAGAAGTACAAAGTAATCAATAAACTCCCACACCAGTCTCACAAGGAATGCCTGGTATTGTCGACTTATATGACCAGTATTTTGTGTATCAGTGTAAGAGATTTGTTTTGTTCTTACACGACTCGCTGTGTCTTCAACGCGCGCGTTTTAGACTGCGTCTAAGAGTGTATAAGCGCGTTTTGTAGTAAGTCGCGATAATGCTGCGCAGCGAATCGATTAATTTACTGTGTACTTCGAAGTTTATGAAGTTTATATACAATTTTAAAGCTTTAAATACTATCGAGAATCTAACCATATTGTTATCGCCAAAAAGTTGCAAAATGTTAGTTTGAACCTTGTAATTCTTAACTTGCTATTTACATGATTTAAAAGTGAAACTATTTTGCTCTAACAATAAACGTTATGTTATATATCAGCTTTCATACTAAAAAAATAACATCTAGACATGACTGTTGTACAACACAATGATAGCTTCTACCTATAAGCTGTACTTGAACATGATTTAATTAAGCATTTACTGATCAGCTTGCGAGGATTAGATATTCTTACCCTATGTGTAAATGATGTTGCACTGTTTTCATACAAGGAACGTGTGAACTATAACTGCATTACATGTAACATAATGGATTCTTGGATAACATTTCAGTATAGTGTAGTTTTTATATAGCTTTATCTGGCATTCCGTCTGGGAAGAAGGAATTCTAATCAGGAAGTCGTCGATGTGTGTCCGTTACTTATCCCAGTAAGTGTTGCACGTGTGTTTAACTTTAAAGGTCCATGGCCCGATCGCAAATTGCCTCGTCCCAGAACCCCACATTTTACTGGAAGTGGTCGGAATTTTTATATCAGATGAAAGTTACTATTTTTCTCATTTACCCTGTGAAATCTTAGGCCTAAAGAATGTTTGGTTTGGGAGTTATGGGCGAAAGTGTACTCCATTTTGGTCGACCAATATTAGTTTTACACAGTACTCTATGGGGCTCACAAAATCACGTTTCAAGCTGGTACATTAAAACGGATTGAAATATCGGAACAAAACTTTAGAGATGGTGTTTTTGGGTGAAGGCCATTCTATCAAGATGAAAACTTTATATACTTAAATCGGACCACCCCCTTTAAATTTTCTCTAATAAGGGAGTAATGAACTTACAAAGGTACGGCTTATAAATGACTGGGACTTAGAAATCCATCCAGACCTTTGGGTCAAATCTACACACTTTGGAAGAAGCCACTCGTTTTTTACTTCGTAAGCATCAATTGTTGACGTTTGTGTTTGCGGATATGTAATATGTAAACACGTTTCAGTTCGACACTTGCTACCATCTTTTTATCTTCCATTACTTTATTGATGTGAAAGAAATGAAGCAAACATGCTGTAGAATCGCTTTAACAAATGGCAATGTTTCTCAGAATTTATAACAGACGAAGTGTAAGTCGGAATTGCCTATAGCAGCATAAATCACAACACGTTCTATTAATATAACTGCAAATCTGATTTGATACAAATGATGTTTTCCACATTTGTATGTTTAAAGCGGCACTGGCACATTTTCAGAAAATATGAAATTTCTTAAATTTGCTCGCAAATGATAGTCTAGGCCATTGAAAGACTAGACCGTATTCAATATGACGTCAGCCACCAGACATGCTGGTGGACAAGATGCATACATTCCAGGACTACAATACATTCACCTGTCAATCGATCTATGTTTAGCGATTGCACAGGGATCGTTGACAGGTGAATGTATTGTAGTACTGGAATGCGTCTATCTTGTCCACCAACATGGCTGGCTATTGAATAGGTCTTTACTGATATATTTTACAAATAAAAATAACATACCCCAAAACAGATATGGACATTAATAAGAGGCTAAAAAGTCTTGTACTTTTCTAGTGGAAAAGTACAGGACTCGTGATCATTAGATCGTTCCAATCGTGAGTTCGAGCCCCACTGTGGTCAACGTGTTTGTGTCCCTGGTCAAGATACTTAATCTCAATTACCTTGTCGACCCAGGCGAAATCTGGGGAGCTGTTATGGGGAATATTACAATCTAAGTGCTGATAGGTTTGTGCGCTTGTAAAGCATGTCTTTGAGCAGCCACGTCAATGAAGCGAAATGATTGTGACGATTTCTTGAAGGCGGCGTAATTGTCAACCGTGCTTTGAGCCTGTTTACGGGGATTAAACGCTATATCAAAACTGGTTATTATTACTATTATTATTGTTATTATTATTATTATTATTATTACCGATGCTTACGTCACATCCATAATTAACGCTTAGGAAGAAACACGCATCGAGATTCGGTATGATACCCATGAATGGGCGGCCAGGGTATTATAAACAACACACACAACAGCGGTCGAGGTTGATGCTTTTTCGTGGCCAGTTTTCAAAATGGCTGCCATTCACATTTTCAATGTCTCATATCTCGGTTGAATGTCAGGGTATATATGTCCAAATATGACATTATTTTTTAAATATATTCGGTCAGGTATTTTTTGGTCCAATATGGCCGCCCATTTGCACTAAAATTGGCATTTTTCTTGGTATCTATTTCAAAATGGTATTAACTTGATTTTAATGTAAAGTTTTGTTTTTAGGGTTCAAAATGTGACATATTTTTTTTTAAGTTCTTTTTTTTTTAATATGACAGACCTTTGCAAGATGCTATTGTAGGCACATGCGTCCGAGAATTTTCTCAGATGTGTGTGTCTGTTAAAATTGTTCTAGTGCGCGATGCATGGTTCTTTGTCAGCTTTATGGATTAATTCAAAGTTAAGAAGTTTAATTACAATTTTAAAAGCTTTAAATACTATCGAGAATCTAACCATATTGTTATCGCCAAAAAGTTGCAAATGTTAGTTTGAACTTGTAATCTTAACTCGCTATTTAATGATTTAAAAGTGAAACTATTTTGCTCTAACAAAAACGTTATGTTAGATTCAGGGGCTTTCCATACTAGAAAAAAAATACTCGAGACATGACTGTTGTCAACACAATGATAGCTTCTACCTATAAGCTGTACTTGAACATGATTGAATTAGCATTTCTGATCATCTTGCGAGGATTATATATTCTTACCCTATGTGTAAATGATGTTGCACTGTGTTTTCATACAAGAACGTTAGAAACTATAATGCATTACATGTAACATAATGGTATTCTTGGGAACATTTCAGTAATAGTGTAGTTTTTAAATAGCTTTATCTGGTCATTCGTCTGGGAAGCACGGAAAGTCTATCAGGAGTGTCGATTTGTGTCCGTTACTTATCCCAGTAAGGTGGTTGCACCGTGTGTGTTTAACTTTAAAGGTCCATTGCCTGATCAATTGCCTCGTCCCATAACCCCACATTTTACTGTAAGTGGTCGGAATTTTGATATCAGAATGAAAGTGACTATTTTTTCCTCATTTACCCTGGTTAAAATCTAGAGGCCCAAAGAATGTTTGGTTTGGGAGTTATGGCCAAAGTGACTCCATTTTGGTCGACCAATATTAGTTTTACACAGTATCAAATGGGGCCACAAATCATGTTTCAAGCTGGTACATTAAAACGGATTGAATATCGGAACAAAACTTTGGAGATGTGTTTTTGGGTGAAGTCCATTCTATCAAGATGAAAACTTTAAATATACTTAAATAATCGGACCACCCCCTTTAATGTTCTCTAATAAGGGAGTAATGAACTTACAAAGTACGGCTTCTAATGACTGGGACTTAGAAATCCATCCAGACCTTTGGGTCAAATCTACACAACTGCTTTGGAAGAAGCCACTCGTTTTTTACTTCGTAAGCATCAATTGTTGACGTTGTGTGTTTGCGGATAGTAATGTAAACCACTTTTCGTTCGACACTTGCTACCATCTTGTTATCTTCCATACTTTATTGATGTAAGAATGAGCAAAACATGCTGTAAAGGATCGCTTTAACACTGGCAATGTTTCTTTTCAAATTATACTGACGAAGTGTAAAGTCGGAATGCCGATAGCAAGCAGAATACACAATTTTATTCATATAACTGCAATCTGATTTGGATACAAATGATGTTTTTCACATTTGTAAATGTTTCAAGCGCACTGGCACATTTTTTCAGCAAAATATGAAATTTCTTAAGTTTGCTCGCAAATGATAGTCTAGGCCATTGAAGATGACCGAACCGTATTCATATGTACGTCATCCACAGACATGCTGGTGGTACAGATGCATACTTCTAGGACCTACAATAAATTTAGCTGTCAATCGATGCATGTTTAGCAATTGCACGGGGATCATTGACAGGTTAATGTATTTGTATACTGGAATTCTTCTATCTGTCCACCAACATGGCTGGCTATTGAATACGTTCTTTACTGTATATTTTCAAATAAAAATAACATACTCCAAAAACAGATAAATTGCCCATTAATAAGAGTCGAAAAAGTCTTGTACTTTTCTAGTGGAAAAGTACAGGACTCGTGAATCATTAAGATCGTTTCCAATCGTGGTTCGAGCCCACTGTGTTCAACGTGTTTGTGTCCCTGGTCAAGATACCTTATCTCATTGCCTTGTCGACCCATGCGAATCTGGGGAGCTGTTATGGGAATATTACCATCGTAAGTGCTGATAGGTTTGTGCGCTTGTAAAACATGTATTTTGAGCAGCCACGTCAGATAAAGCGAATGATTGTGACGATGTCTTGAAGGCGGCGTAATTGCCAACCGTGCTTTGAGCCTGTTTACGGGGATTACCGCTATATAAAAACTGTTTATTATCTATTATTATTGTATTATTAGTATTATTATTACCGATGGCCCACCGTTCATCCATAATTAACGCTGAGGAAGAAACACGCATCGAGATTCGGTAGATACACATAAACAACACACACCAACAGCTGTCGAGTCGATGTATTCTTGGCCATTTTTCAAAATGGCTGCATTCACAGTTGCATGTCTCCTATCTCGGTTAATGCCAGTGGTTTATGTAATAATGACTTATTTTTAAATATATTCGTCAGGTATTTTTTTTGTCAATATGGCCGCCCATTTGCACTAAAATGGGGTCATGTTTTCTTTGTATCTATTTCAAAATGGTATTAACTTTAACTTGATTGTTTAATGTAAAGTTTTGTTTGTAGGTTCAAATGTGACCATATTTTTTTTTAAGTTCTTTTTTTTTAATATGACATACTTTGGAAGATGCTATGAGGCACATCGCCGAAATTTTCTCAGATGTGTGTTTCTTTTAAAATTGTTCTATTGCGCGTCATGTTCTTTTGTCAGCTGTATTGATTAATTCAAAGTTAAGGAAATAGTTAGTATCAATTTTGGGGGAAACTTGGCTGGTCAGGTATAAAAAATCTTCATAGTGATCAGGTCTATCTGCGTTAGAGATATCGCCACATAAGCCACAAAGTAAATCAAAGACATAGCCTGAGCAATTTCACATGCTCAATAACGGCTAAACAAATCCGCGCTGGTTGAGGATATCTGCATGCGATTTGGTGATAGAAATAGAGGTAACTTAAATATTAAAATTTGTTGTTTTCTTTTTGGGTTTTTTAATTTTGCTTTAAATTAAATACATGATATAATAGAGAACACAAATGAAGTTTTCATTTAGAGACTTAATGTTATTAAACAGTCACCACCAATGTTGCATGATGCTTTACTAAAGACACGTTCTTATACAAAACGGACTCTATATAATTATAAATTATAGAACTTAAAAGAAAATGCCGTTTTGCTCTCCTGAAATTTTTAATGGATAAGGCGCATATGAGTTTTTTACATCTTTCGAGGGTTACAAACAAAAGGACGTAACGCAAACTGAAAAGAAATATTAAAGATTTCTTTAATTCTGCTGTAAACTGCTTTTTGAGAAGTGATGTTTAATATTTTCTACTAGCAAATCTATTTCTTACTCAATATGTAAACATCCATAAGCTCATATATGGTACTGTAAGCAAACATTAATATAAACCAAAGAACATTTTTAATAGAAACAGCAGAATTAAAGAATTCTTTATTATTTCTTTTCAGTTTGAGTTACGTCTTTCTTTTTGTCAACCCTCGAATATACAAAATTGTAATAGTACCTTAGCTAGGTCTAGGTTTCATTGAGACTTATCATAATTTATATTTTATAGTTTATATTTATATAATACACACGTCACGGTGTTGAGTTCTTACTCGTCGTCAAATTGACTTTCATTATGAATTTGTAATCACGCCTCTAAAGCAATCCGTTGTACAAAATCTCGACTGTGCATACATTTGGCTAAAAAATCAAAATTAGTATACAGTTTCAGTTTCAATTTATTTACAATAACCATAACAAATAAGAATGATACAGAAAAGCCGTGGTGGGTTTGGACCAGAAGAGCAAAGCTCGTACAATGTCCGGGCCCCCTTAAGAATAGTTAATTAAATCACACGAATAAATAAAGGACAGTAGACACAGAAGAGACAAAGCTACGTAGTGCAAAACAAGACAGACGAGACAGGTGAGACAGACAGTATGTTGGTATTGCATTTCTAATAGAAATAAAATGAATATAGGCCATCAAAACAATATCGACGTATGCAATGTAAACACAATGGGACCCATAGCGCTAACGCTGATAATGCATTATATTGTGATACAAGAAAATGTTTGATATTCGTTTTGAAGCGTTTAACGGTATTGCATTACAATTTTGTGGTCAATGGTATTTCCATAAAATGTACCTTGTGTTTTAATTGTGTTTCTTGCCAGATCTGAAGAAAAATTATATGTCTATAGAGGTCACTGATAGTACGGTAGAATGGATGTCACTAGACGGCATAAATATCATACGAAATATTGGGGACCAAACGATTTTTGAACTTAACATGAAGAGCGCACTTGATATTTGGAATATCATATACAGTGAGGTATGTTAATTTTTTAACGAATGGGGAGGTATGATCGAGGTATGAGATTTAGTGCGAAGCGATAATTTTCTTGTTTTTTGAGATGAATCTGACGTAATTACGAATTATTATTATCCCAGCCCAGATTATGTTTGCAATATTGAATATGTGGTAAAACCAATCTGGAGTCAGCGAAACAATTTTGGGCCAAGTACCTTGTATGCCTTCAGTCCTAAAAAGAATCCAGTGTATTTTGAAACACTGTTGGTGAATAAGTATTGTTGTCATTCCAAGTCAGAGAATCGTCGAGAGTTATGCCAAGGAATTTTGTATATGAGCCTTTGATATGGGCGAATATCATATTGATTAAATGCTTATCATGAAGGATAAACGTGTATTGTGTCTATTTTTGAATAGCATATAAGTGGTTTATCAATATTAAGTGAAGTTTATTTGCTTTCAGCCATGTAGAAATAGTTGCGAGTTCAGCATTTCCGTTTTTAATTAGTTGAGCGAGATTATCACTGAGGCATAGATTTGGTGTCATCCCATAATGAGAAATGAGAATAATTTACTTGAAGTAACAAATATCATTTAGGTATAAAATAAACATAGGTCCTAGGATCGAGCCCTGGGGGACACCGAATCTGTGTTCAAATAGCAAGATTATGAAGATTAAACATGACAAATTGATGATCTATTCACGAGGTAACTTCCTGAACCAATCGAAGGCATTTCCACGAATACCGTAATGAGAGAGTTTAGAGAGGAAGAATGATGTGGTCAATGGTGTCGAATGCCTTCGAGAGGTCCAGAAAGACGCCAAGTGTGTTTTTTGTTATCTAAATTTGTAACAATTTTGTCATATGCTTCCATAATGGCCACAGATGGGAGAGGGGTTGGAACGAAAACCAACTGAGAGTCATGAAGCAATCAAACGGGAAGAAAACTGTAAAGCCGCTATATACCAACGTTCAAAACTTTTGAAAAGGCGGAAAGAACTGAAATGGGTCTGTAATCCAAAATCATGCAGATCACAGTTTTTAAAAAGGGCACACCCTAGCTATGTAAGATGGGTGGGAACAACACCAGACAGATAAGATAAATTAAAATATGAGCAGCAGGGATGCAATAATGTGCTTACAAATTTAATAACTCGGTTTTTGATATCGGCATGCCGCACAGCGTGGCATCAACTTGAGAGACTCAACTTTTTGATCACTTCATCGCGATTCGTCGGAGAAAGAAAAAGAGAGCCGACAGGCGAACGCATATTTTCAAAAATTACGGTAATCAGTATTTGGAAGGTGAATCTTGCTAGTATTTTTGGCCCAATGTAAAAAAGTAGGAATTAAAAAGACTGACAATTATTTGCGGCTGAAGTGATCCGTTTTTTTAGTTGAAAGTGGATCGTAAGATTAGCCTATTCTGACGACCAAGGATAGAATTCAAGAGATTCCAAGTTAGTTTGGCATTGTGTTTGCAGCTCTCTAATTTTTTAGCATAGTAAATCTTTTTAGAATCTCTATGATAGTATGTTAATCGATTACGATAGTCATGGTACTTTGTTTTATTGGATCAGTTGGGTGACCTATATACTTCCTATAAAGTTTCTCCTTGCGAACGATAGAGTTTAAAATTATCTGTTGAAATCCAATGTTTACGACGTGTTTTCGAAAACAACTAGATCTAATAGAGGCGATATGATTTAAGTGGGAATGAAATATTATATATAAATCTGAAAATTTAGTAATAAAAGCATCATACGCGGACTCACATGAAGTAATATCTTAACAAATTCCAATGCAACAAGACATAAGTGATTGTAAAATCTTGGATTCTGTTTTGATTAAATAAACGAGAATTTGTACGCTGGTTATGTTGTTTATACTTAATTGGAACAGACTTGGTCATTTGAAAAATCTGGTAATGGTCAGTTAGCCTGTAATAAAAATCCGGAAGTTATTTGGTGTCGTAAGAACATTAGTAAAAAAATATTATCAATAAAAGTTCAGAAGTGGGGTAATTCTGGTAGTCATAGTAATCACGGGTGCATGTCATTATGTAAGAATATGTAAGAAAATTATCAATGGTGGTATTGCGTCATATTGTAATAAACCAAATTGAGTCACCCGAAACATAATCTCTGAAGTTCTTTTCTGGATATTTTTGCTAGACAATTCTCCAAATCAGCAAGAAAATTAAGATCAGTGCTATGTGCGCGGTAAATATTACCCACAATAATATTTTTATTATTCCGGGTTCAATTTCAATAAATAAGGACTCGGAGTGATCATCATCCGAGGGTTCAGCAATTAACTTAAGATATATCCCTTATACGGTATGTGACAGAATTGTGGATGTAAAATAGCAAGCCACCGTTCTTCTACCATGACGGTGCGTTAACTAAACAAGTTTTCACTATCAAGCATATTAAAATTGTCATCATTTAACCAGGTTTCTGAAACAGAATAATCGTAAAAGTATGATTTGTCCGAAATGAATTATGAAATATTCATCAAAATTTTTATTAAGACACGGAGTTTAAAAGTGCAAGAATGAGAGTATCTATCACCAGAGCAATCAATATTTTTTGTCAAATAGATAAGAGTCATTTATTAGGAAGGTTTAATGGGTGTTCAAATTAGCAGATTCATATAATACGTACAACATATCTTCAAATTAA
Organism: Ophioderma brevispina; assembly: GCA_023653785.1. NCBI lineage: Eukaryota > Metazoa > Echinodermata > Ophiuroidea > Amphilepidida > Ophiodermatidae > Ophioderma > Ophioderma brevispina. Next base: position 15,597 of record JAMKCH010025453.1, read on the forward strand.
AAGGATTTAGTTTTCCAAATTAAGCATACGATTGAAATCAACTGTATTGTCAAAACAGAAAAGAGAAATCGAATTCAATCGTCCATCAACATACTGATTAAAAAGGAATATATCACCGTTACATGTTAAAGCAATACCAGTTTATTACGTTCACTCAGTATACATCGATTGTGATAACAATTACATATTTTACAACGAACCCAAGATTGATGACTAAATATGTTTATTACAAGACTTACATGTATTTATCCATATTTCTACCACATACAACACGTAACACACACAACCATATCTAAGCTACAATGGAAAATCTTATGAATAAGAAAGGCACCACCGTAGGGCTCAATCACGTAGGTAGGACCGGCCGCAACACACCATAATAATTTCACTTGGGAAAAGAGCCAATAGTTTGCTGTAGTTAATTGAATACAAATGTATGATAACAGAGGGCCGACAAAGAGCTTTCGATGAAAAAAATATATATACCTCTGTATGAAGTTTGGATCCTTCAAAAGAGCCACAGATAATAATCATTTTGGGAGGAAAAAAGAGTTAAATTATCAGTAATTGTAAATTTGAGAATATGAAAAATATCAATGAGAGCAAAGCCAACAATTTGAAAATTTTTGGGGGAAATTGGCAATTCAGGCAACAGGATGAACAAAGCACAAAATTTGAAGAAAATAAACAATATATAGCCCCTGTTTTATACCTACCCAACATCACATATATGTGGTGTGATCAGGGCAGAGCGAGTCAGTGTCAAAGGCTAGTCAATAGCAGGTAAAGCCAAAATATAGTCCACACTTCCTGTGCAAGTATAATAGCAAAACATTAGGAAAACAAAAGGAAAAGACCATTGAATATCATGGTCATTTATAGGAAGCTCTGAACATAAATCAAGCAGGTGAAATCATGATTGGATACACAAATAAGCAGGACCACAAACAAGCAACCCGCTTACACTGACCACAAAACATATAAATTTGTATTGAGTATAGATTGATTGATGAGATGATGGATAATAAAACTGAGTATTGAACCAACATAATGAGAAAGGCGGTTTAGTCACGCAGAGGTCAAAATGCAGAAGCCATAAACACTGCATACAATTTAAAAAAATCTGAATATCCATTGTCTCTAAGATAGCTAATCAAGACTAAATTTAACAACAATTAAGATTTTCATTATTGTAAAAATGTAAAGTTTAACAACAATTCCACTAGTCTTTCTCACAACTCCAATTTCTATGAAATAAACAATCAAATAGCAATTTAACTTTGCGAGTGGTGAGAAAGGCATGAAGCTATATCTTTGTATAAAAATCACAAAAGCCAGGGATTTAAAGAATCATATCAAGACTATGATATCATTAACAAATTAAGGTTTAATAATATTTCATTATTGATGTACAGTTTAACATCGATCCACTAGTCTTTAGCACAGCTCTCGTGCCTTCACGAATAGCTGACGTTGATGGGATTAGTTTTTCTCGAGCTTGTTGCATTTCATAGGGCAAGTGGTGGACGGTACCAAAGTTTTGGGTAGCATTTTTTGAGTACAGAGCTTTTGATAAGATCCATTACGCCTCTTTCATGTAGACAAACTTAGCAATAATGTAGCGCAGCGGCCGAGCCTTGAAAGTGCTCTAGTTTTCGAGTTACCCCTCCCACCGGACACAAAACACAACACCTTTTATTTGAAGATAAATATATAATATTTAAGAAAAATGATGGTTGTGGTTGAAAATTTGGTGGCAGGGATGATTTCTATGCCGAAAAATGAAATTTGGGCTGCACCGTTAAGCGAAAATTATTATGATTTTTATTTTTTAAGGTAACAATATTCATCTTATTTTTATGGTATCCTTTTTTGTTATGGGTTTTTATACGTTGCATAAAGGTTCAGGTAATACTCTTTGTCGTGACAACGTTATAAAACGGATTCTTTTTTTTAGGAACAAAGGCGATTTTGGGCTAAACTTCAAGACCCTTTATGTATTGTATAAACAGAAATCGATAATATAAATGTCAGAGATTGATAGTATTGCATGATGAATTAACATTTGTTTTTTTTCTAAAAAAATAATAATCTTGAATCTTAAGTTTTTTAGCTCAAAACGGATTTTTTTTGACCCAAAACACCCCCCACCCAAATTTTCTTTTTTGAACCACACCCATCATTTTTTTTAATTATGTATTCATATCCTTTCGAATAGAAGTGGTTGCGTTTTTGTTGTACCGAGGGAGGGGTTGTCCGACAATTTGTCAGTCGCAAACCGCTCCACTAATGGGGTTGGGTCTATTACCAGTGGCCTTTTTGGTGGGCAGGCGATTTCCATTGGCAAAAGAATGGGCGTCTGCATGTTCATAATGAAGTTGATCTGTGAGAAAGTGTACGTAACACTGACTCGGTATCTTCGCCAGGCTTTCCTCAATACCATGGAACACAAATTTGTTTTTTTGCTGTATATTGGGCGCTATTTCTCCTCTATTTAAACACATCAATTCTTCTTCAACTTGTCCACGTAGTTGGGGAACCTTCTCACTCTGAGAACACCTACTTCATGGTCCAATGTGATATACGCTCAGAGAAAGACAATCCACATCATTCTTTAGTGTTGAGAACGCCGATTGTAGGCATGTTCAAGTTGATTATTATCTGTTCAATTACTTAGATGTCCGCGGTTTTAATTAATTAATTATTAAAAAAAAATGACCCAGGTATAAAACTGTAACAACGTTTTTGCAAATATAGGTATTACTCTTCCCAACAAGATCATTGGTTCCAACTTGAAAACAGATTTCTCTTGGATTTTATTTCATTTACAACGATATTTACTGCAAACGACCACAACTGGGTCCCATGGTGAATATTGACTTTTGACCTTGAACTTTGTGGGTCAAGGCCCATTCGTGAATTAGGGGCGCTTCAAAAGGAAATAATTACTGAATCGTGACCTTGCTTTGATTTCATGTGTTTGCTGTGCATTAATTGCATGGTATAAAATGCATCGTTGAAATACTGATCTTTGATAGAGGCCTCCTTGTCTGTTTTATTCATTGGTTATGAACAAAAGACCACACAGCTCTCTCTGTAAGCCGGTCCATTTCAAGTTAATGCCGTGTGAAACTTTGGATATCATATTCGTTTGTATTGCAAATTCGTGGCAAATAGCAACGGTTCGAATTTTGTCCTGTTGAACAAAGTGCATTATTCATTACATACCAGTGGCGCACAATATTGAAATCGTTAATCATCATCTCCTCCGACGACAACCTTTTACAACCTTCAAAGTGGAGTCAATGGAACCTTCACAAAACGTAATTACTAATGGTTACCAAACCTTTATTCGCATCATTTTTCAAACGAGGTAAAATACCCAGATTACAATAGATTGAAGGTTTACAAATGTGCCTTCCTTTTGGTCATGAAAAAACTCTTAGGGGTCCAACAGATATCCACACTTTCTTTTCGTGATTTATTTCGAACGTGCGTAATGTTTTTTGACATAATTAATAAAAACCAGACTCTAAGTAATTAATTGACCGACCGTAGTAACTTTGGCAAAGTTTTGTTTGTTTTTCGTTTTCCTCTTCATAGCCACTAGTAGATTTTCGTAAACTCATCCATGGTGAAACTATTTAGTGATCAGAAAATAAGGGAAAGTCCTAGTCATTAATCCACAACGTATAGTTTGTGCACACATATAAAAGAAATAGAATTCGGGAAACCGTTCGGATCAGTGGCAATAATCTATACTGTCAAGGAGTAATTGTATAACGAGTGAATTGAAGCGTATCTCGGGCGAGTATGAGTTTTAGATCGATTGCATGGCGGGTGAATCGAAGCGAGTATGTGTGGCGTGGTATAGTAGATGACCATTGCCTACATATCGTGTGTTGCTCACGGTAACGATTTTTAGCTCATTAAATACAGTAAAAGACGTAGTAAAATCATCTCAAAATCAAGTTCATAGGTGTCGCAAGTACCTTACCCTCCATTCTGTTGAAGTCCAGGGCTATAAAGAGTCATATACCGTACATGAAGTGGCAGCAACCCAGAGCACCCTACACTACCACACCGTGATGTCGCCATGTTCAGATAAATAGAGATTCAAGCCATCCATATTTTCTGTCATATGTAGTGATTTCATTTAGATTAGACACTCATGGATTTCTTACTTTGTATTTGGAAAATGTCTCCCATGTGAAAATCACAGATGATTAATTTGTTATATTTAAATATTAAACACGTCCTGAATTTTGTCCTATATAAAATTAGAAATTTCCAAGTTTTTGTAGCGTGCGTTAAAAATTCTCAGCCCGAATCCTTTTCAATGTTTTTTTTTAAAGCTTTACAACATCAGAACAAAAATCAAGGTGTTAGTTTTGAAGGAATACACTGATATGTCTTATTCTCTTACAACACCTGCAATATTCACAGACCCTTTTTATATTAAACAGAATAATCCGCACTATAAAAAAGAAGAACGTAGGGGGAAATGAAATTAATAAAACGACTATAATAATAATACAATAATTTTAAATAACAATGCTGAATTTTTTAATGTTTTAATTATGGATTTTTCTGTACATAAAAAAAAGAAAACATACAATGTAATATCATAATGTCAGCATGGATAACTCTCCTTAAATATAAGAAAGTTTATATCACTCTGTCCCTATGTTAATGAGTAAATATCAACCATACTGGCTGTAATATGATCCTGTTTAGAGTAGATTCAACCCATCGGTCACCGCAGGTAAGTTTTGGACAGCTCGATTGGTTGGGAGAGGTGCCAGAATATGTGGCTCAATTCACCTGCTTCCTGACGACTAAGATAATCTCTGAAGATTACAAAGAATTTTGTTCCCTCGTTCCAAAACACGGGCGCTCAAGCCTCAAAAGTCGTACGTTCAACTCACCTGTATGAATACTATTTAAGCCAATACATTAGTCAGAAATATTTGTGAGAGTTAATGTCTATAGCAAATGCCTTTACCGGTTGTACACTTCAATATTTATTAAGCACATAAGTTGATTTTTCTCTACTAGCGGACTGCATGCGTCATAGATTTAGCGTTGAATTTTAATTTCCATCCAAGTGCACATCCCCTCATTCCATTCCCAGTCCTTCGGAAAAGTACTAGAGTTGACACAGATTGGGTTGGATCTACTATAATAGCACGTTCTATTCTTAGTAGAACATTAGACATGTTTCATTATGTAAGGCAAGGAGTAATGGTAACATCACAAATGATGGTCAATACTAAGTGCATGGCCCGATCGCTAATAGCCTCGTCCCAGAATCCCAATTTACCGGAAGTGGCGAAATTTTGGTCTCATAAGAAAGCTTTATTTTTCTCATTTACCTCTGTGGAAATCTTAGGGCTAAATGATCTTTGGTTCGGGAGTTATTAGCGAAAGTGTACTCCATTTTGGTCACCAATATTAAGTGTTTGACACGTACTCTATGTGGGCTAAAAATCACGTTTCTAGCTGTCACATCAAAACGGATTGAAATATCGGCGCGAAACTTTACAGATGGTATTTTTTGGGTGAAAGGCCATTTTTAATCAAGATTAAAACTTTATATACTTAAAATCGGACCACCCCTTTAAACACTTAAATTAAGAACTCTCAAGCTGTTCCTCAACAAAGAGAGTCTTTATTCAATGGAGATATCCAGCATGTATTCTTCAAAGACTTGATGCAATATAAGATGCTTTCTCGAAAGAATTGCCTGCTAACTATAGTAGTATCAAAAGATGACAATGTACCCACAGTAACCCCAAAAATTGCAACAGAAGGTTCTGGCATTTTCTGGTAGTATAAGGTCAGTTTAATAATATAATCAAAAGTTTCGCAAAATTGAAGTCCCAGAAAGGGTTCAAACTATGATATAAACCAAAATTTGCCGCCATCCGCCATTAATGAAAAATAACTCCTCATATCTCGTCAATAAATGAGCTAAAAGTGCACACAATGGTAATTTCCTAGCTAATTCTAGCATAACAAATCCCATTAAAATGGGTTTATGAAGTTGAGATTATCTTCCCCTCAAAATCCAATAGGCCGCCATCCGCCATGTTGACAAGTACAAATTATCGTTATCTCTGGTGCCTGTATTGGCAAAAGTACAATCAAGATGTCATCTTCCTACTATTCTAGCAAAACAAATCCATTTTAAATGAGGGTTTATTAAGTTGAGTATCTCTTGGCCTCTAAACCAATATGGCTGCCCTCCGCCATGTTGGAAAAGTATGAATTCTTTTATCTCTGACAAATGATAGGCAAAAATGTCAAATAAGGTGTTAATTTTTGATTGATTGAGGATAATGAAATACATTAAGAGGCTGTTTTTAAGTTTGAGAGCATTCTTGGACATCTTCAAAATGGCCCGTCCCCACCCTATTTGAATAAGGAAAACAGTAAATCCTCCGATTCGCAAGCATACCGAATTACAATGAAATTATGTGTCATTTTCTATTAAATCCGGCATTACAATCTAATTAGAAAAAAATGATTTTTTAGTGGGCTATTTGTCCAAAATTTCGTATCCATGGTTGAATTTATGTTATCATCTATAAATTCATCTTCATTTCAAATTATGGTGTTTTACAGTACAATTGTGTAATTCTTCACGTAATATCAGAAGTAAGTTTCACATTATCACCATCAATCACCAGCAATGTGGCAAAGACACTTGTTTGCCACAGATGAATTTGACACACTATTGCTATTTAGTCGTCAAGTTTATCATCATTGAGACTGGATTTGGGTCCATGTTTTGACATGAATTCCACAAGCTGTGTGTGGTGTCATTTCCATTCTTTCTGCAGGTAACATTTCATTGGGATGCATCCTGAATAACAATTGCATCGGATATTCCGGTGGAAAGTCTGGTGCATTGACTTTTCCATGAGGGGAAATAAATGTCCCCTTTGTACACCCAGCCGCCAGTTAGTGACTTTTCGACCATCATTCCTTTCACGGCCATTAATGAGCTTTAATAATTAGTTCTCCTACAGGGAGTTTTTGTTCAGCGGAGGTTTTTGGGGAAATCTTTCAGTTATACCCGAGAGCAATTTGTCAGCAAACTACACTCTTTCATGGTCTGCATGTTCTATCTGGAGGCTCCTTAACTACTTTGGCCAACTGATCCTAAAACTCAGAGTATAGACCCTCATCTCAAGCGGTCATTACGATCTCATACCATGCAGTTGAGACCCCAAGATCTAACAGGGTCAGCCATCAGAGATCATTTAGTCCTTCAACTGCCCACACCTGGTATGTCCTTCTGGATCGCATTCCTGCTACTAATCAGCTGGCCGGCTTAAAAAAAGGAGGTTAATCGCCATCTCGGCGCCAACCCATCAGTGATTTCTTCCAAACTTTAGTTTCTGCTTCAATGCCCTGATATGCCTTTACCATAAAGAGACTCCGATTCTGACCAGTGACCGGGACTCCATTGCCTTGCAGCCTTCCCTTCCTCTCGTTCAGAATCCATATTGGAGTACACATACTCTGGAAACAAGCTCGTAACCGTCCGCCATTAATTACTTTGAGAAAATAGACTCTGCCACCCCAATATTCCTGAAGTAGTACCGCAACCTGAAAATCCATGGGCAAACCGCAGATTAGAGCGATTTATCACTGAATAAGCGCTTCAAAAGCTTTACATTATACACTATGGTTTGTCTGTGTGTCTGTCAGACCAAAGTAAAAGGTCATTACAGCCCTCATCTGCATAGATGGAAAAGAAGTTTAACTTTCTTTGTCCGTCCCCAATTGATTTGTTGACTTAAATTATGGCCATGGCGACTGCATTTTGCTATATCACATCTCTCCTTCGGCATAGATTACTTGGCAGTATCTTGTTGCATTCGGCACCATGCACCAATTCTGCTTCTTGCGTATGGGCAGCAGCTAAATATTTGGTATACGGTGGAGCCATCTTCAGGAACTTTTGATTGGTTGGGGTTTGAGAAGTCTTCTCCCTTCACATTATAAAAGGCCTTGAGACATTTTCACAGGATAATGCTGTGAGGATGTCAATGTACAAGATCTGTGTCAAAGTCGGCAATTACTTCAATCAAATGGAAGGACAAGCTGACCTTTCTTATATAGCTACAAATGGAGAAACTAAAGTCAAGACCCTTGCATCTTCTTGGGCTGTCAAGTAAACTGCTGACCAAGCTCTGTTATTTCAAAGATTTCCTGTTTGGTATCACAATCTGGATAACTGCTCATTAGGCGGCCTAAGGTGCTTTGCGCCATAAACGTTCACCATATCCGCATCCGTTCTTGATGCCAAGCCTGTTTTTATGGGGCCAGGTAAGCACCATTTCTGATGCCATTTACGAACATGGTGTTCCGCGTCCAGATGCTGCTGCCCTGAGACAGTGCCAAAACTGATCACCATGTTGTTGATGGAGGTTCTCTTTACATCGCTTGAAATGGGCAGAGGGAAGCACCTATAGTAAAATTTGCAATACTGAGGATATGCATCGTTCACAGTTTGATCACGGTGAAAACTAAACACAAGACAACGTCGCGAAACTAGGATCGCTCATAAGGTAGACCTATCAAATGCACAAAATTTGCTGGGAAATAAATGAGATTGCAAGATGTTGATATAGCAAAAACAGCAATCACCATGGCACTAAATGTAGGTCAACAATCCAAATTGGAGAAGACACGATCTGTTGATACTACTTCTTCAATATGCAAAGAGAGGCTTTTATGACCTTTACTTTTTGTCTGACAGACACAAAGAAAACATGTGTAATGCTATCCAAGCTTTCCTGAAGAACTATTCAGTGATGGCATTTGCCCCTATCTGTATCTATCTGCCAATGCATTTTCGGGTTGCATACTACTTCAAGAATATCTTTGGCTGGCAAACAATCTGTTTTCTTCAAGTCATCATGGTACCCCTGTATTCACGAGTTTGTTCCAGAGTATTTTACTACCAATATAGAATCGAATCTCGAGAAAGATGAAGGCTGCAACCCAATGTTGTCCCTGTTTCAATGATCAGCAATCAGTCTTTGGAATTATTACGCTACAGTTACCTTTCCAAAAAAGTTTTTACCACAGCTTGTGGACATTCACACGAAAACTTGGACCAAGAACAATTCCTCAGATGATTAACTTGAAGACTAAATTGTAAGTATTATAGTGTCATCGATCCCATCTACTACTGCAAACAATGTTTTTCGGCCATATTTTGGTGATGAGGTGAATATTAAATTTACGTTCTTTACTTTCAAAAATTTCACAATGACACTGTAACCAACATATTGTCAAATTGTGATATATTTATAGCTTGATAACATTAATATGGGTACGAATTATGGACAAATAGGCAACTAACCTTAATTTGAATAAATTTGTAATCGGCCGGAATAGAAAATTACACCTCATTTGTCATTGTAATCTGTCTGATGCTAAATAAGAAGGATTTATGGTTTCATTTTAAATGGCAGAAGTGGCCATTTTGAAGATTTCAAACTTTACCACAACCATCTTATGTATTCATATGCTACAATAATACAAAAAATAACACTATATTTGTCATTTTGGCCCATGTGGTAACCAGAGATAAAATAATTTGTACTTTTAACATGGTGGATGTCAGCCATATTGATTTAGAGGTCAGATGAGATCCCACTTCTTAAAACCCGTTTTAATGATTTGTTATGCAGATTAATAGGAAATGACATCTTGTTTGTCGTTTTGGCCCTTCCGGTACCAGAGTCCAATAATTTGTACTTTCCAACATGGCGATGTGGCCATATTGATTTAGAGGTCAAGATGATTCTCAACTTCATAAAACCCTTCTTAATGGATTTGTTAATGTAGAATTTTCGTGAATTACATCTTTTTTTGTCCTGTAGCCATTTATTGCCGAACTGTGAGATTTATGTTTTTTTTCAAAAGGGCGGAGGCACCATTTTGTTATGTCATTGTTTCGAACACTTTCCTGGGACTATCGATTTGTGCACCGTTTGATATATTGGTAAGCTGACCTCAATCTCCATAAATAAATAAAATGGCCAAAAAAACCTTCTTTTGGGGGCAGTTTTTTGGGGGTCGTGCATCTTTACCTCTACACTACCACACTACATGCATTTTTTCTCTACAATAACTCATTTCTCGCTCCAAGGATATAAGGAGTAACTTATCATCCCTCTCAGCTTCCCTCAAAGAAATGTCACTACTCTTCTGCAATACAATTCTAACATAAAGACATGTGATTATCACTGAGTAATCAGCCTGTTTTCCAAGTGCTCCTGTTCTAGTGATCTCTCTCGGAAAGGTGAAGCGTGGACTTGACTAATACATGATCTGTTTTTACACTACGCCTTATCATCAGGGAGACCTAAGTTACAACGTAATAGCTAAATCGGCTAAGAAAGAGACAACATTACAGAATTGGCTACTTACCCGCAAAGGAAAACATTGTGTTTTAACTTGATTCAGTGCCAATTCAGAATATTTTAAATAAAACAACCTTTGAAAATAAGTGACTGCACAAATATAAAAAATATGTTCCGGAACGAGGTGGCAATTAGTACCACTTCACTTGCCTAGTATGATTAGTATGGTATGGATTTCTACTTTAGTTCTGCCATTAATAAATCTGTCTAATTAAATCAAGTTAATTTCTAATTAATAAATGATTTTATACCGGATGAGGGGGGTCAGGCTCTCGAAATCTTCCCGATTTTGGTTTTTGTTTGCGTTCATGGTTTGGAGGTACGAGATCACTCGCCAACCCTAAATATGGTTATTTGTTTACTTAATGTTTTTATTACATTTATTTAATTAATAATTTGTTGGTTCTGTTTTTGTTTTTATGCGTGTGTTGTTTTTCTTTTGGTGTTTGTTTTGTTCTTTTGTTTTGATATTGTTTGTTGTGTTGTACAAATATGGCTATAGTTCTAGTGTAGAAAACAGAATGGAGCAGTATAGATTTTTTCAATAGTACAATTTGTAATTAAACTAATTCCAAATTACTCACACATGTTTTATGGTGTTATATGGCAACAAATGCTCTTCACACTATCTACAATCTTCGAAATTTGACCTTACTAGGCAGTAGCTTGTGACCTCTTATACCAGAAAAAACTGCAGTTTATTTACACAATGAGACGAACAAATGGATACACTTTTGGAAAGAATCGGAGCATTCGGAGCATTTACCCTCCAGGGTGACCTTGAAACGTTATTTCCATTATGTATATTTTAATTATCCATATATCACAGATAGGCAAACTTACATTTTGGGGACTTTTGATGTGTATCTCCTTACAGCATCAGGAAAATATCCTGAAAATCAACATATATCTATTCATTTCCGGATATTTGTCTATATAAAAGTGTGGAGGTTCTATTAAGATACCACTCAAATTTCGACGACCGCTCGCAGTCGCCCAGGTGTATGTATTGTAAAGCGTTTTAAAAAGAAGACATACATTGAAATCGATAGCGTTCTGGTAACTCGCACTATCAGGCTTTCGACTGCATTTTAAATTATAGGAGGTCCATGTAGTCTTGTACAAATTTGACTCTGGTGTAAAAAAATGAAAGCTTACAACCGGCATAATAATTTATGTAGCAAAACATAGTTTAAATAGGTTGGCATATGATATTCGGAAAGGCCAGATCTTTTAAATGATTTAATAATTACAATGTCCCTTGGTAATTTAAACTCCCGCCGACCCACATACCCTTCAAAAAAACCAGCGCTTTACTTCACCGTATGTGGAAGTAATTTTAAACAGGGCAAGAGGAGCGTCTAATTTTCGCTTAGAAATTCATATGGCATAAGTGTTTTCTAAAAATTAGTGTATTATTGAATCAGAATAATTTTGCTTTGTTTGTAGTAAAATTTAGAATAAAATGACATGTTCAATAATTTGCTTGGGCCAAAAAAAGATCTGAAGGCCAAAAGTTTGTAATTGTTGCCAAGTCTATTAGGTATCATGCATTTAAAATCATGGTACCTGTAATTGATTTGTGATATGTGTGTACACACTTCACGAACCCACATTACGATGTTAATTTTCTAAGTGATTACAATTATTTTAGAATATACAAAAAATCGATCGAGTGTTAGTCTATAATGTAAACAACACTTACGCTTTATTTAAACAAGGACATGCAACAGTTTCGAAACATAGCGGTTTATATCACTTTAAAAAACATTCATCTGTAAAGGATGTCCAACGTACATTCATGAGAGAGAGAGACGAGAAGGACAGTTAACATAGTAGACAGAATATTAAAGGTGCCTTCATTTTTGTGTAGAATGACAAGATATCTTCGCCAAAAGGTTATTTCCAATTCCAGTTGAATCTGGTGCGGTTTGACGTTAGAAGCAAGTGATGTATACACTGCTTGTATAAGTCTCTGTGTCGTACAACTCTTTATATTCTAATTAAATGTAGATTTTCGTACTATCTATAGCATATATGTTTTCTTTGGATTGGAGAAAAAAAAACAAAAAAAACGGATGCAGTGTGTTTTTAAAAACTTAACAATGATTTCTTTATAGAACAATAAAATGTCGATGATGCTTTTGCAGTCGTTCAGGTGCAGGTATTGTTAAAGCGCTTTGAAAAGTAGACCATGCTGAAATCGATAGAGTTCTGCTAAACGTTTCACTATGAAGCGTCATAATGCAATCTAAGAGCTTATCACAAAGGTAGGGTAGCTGTTTGCTTAAGTTGTACAAGATGACGCAGCTGTTAAACTATTATTATCAAAATTGACATTATCAAAAGGAATTGAAAAATTTATGTAGGTGTAAAACAGTAATACATTTTATATAGGTGACATAAGGAGATGTAGAATGAATTCAAAAACGAAAGTATGACATGTTTATATACCTGAATTAGAAAGTCAAATGTGTGTTGTTAAACACCTATTTCGTTTATAACAGGAATCAAACAGTTCAATACCGGTACTTGTAATTGATTTGTGATACAGCATCTATGCACACAATACACGAACCCACGAATTTTTGTGTGTTTTAATCTACCTCAATACCAAACGTACCACCACACAGTGCCTGTCTAATTACCAAAAGTGATGAATTTTATAAATAAATAAACATCTTCTGATAACCTGTTTTTGTTTTTTAACAAATAAAAAAAATATTAGCCAAAAAATACAGAGGACGACGAATCACATCTCCTCAATTTTTAAAACTAAAAGAAAACATTGTACTTCTCTAGTACTTTGCAAATTTTAGGACATCGGATGAAGAACGCCTTCGAGAATAAAGTAAAATATTTTGGCGGGAAAAGAATTCTGAGAGATTTGCGAGTGTCAAATGCAACATAATTATCACTTGAATGTCACCTGGTGTTAAGCTTGGCTCTTGCCCCCATTTCAACAATATTTAGGGAACATGACATTCGAACCAAAAGTGTTTTCGCCTTGTTAGGTTATGGGAATAAAATCTGTGGGAAAATACAGATTTGACTTCCAATAACTTTGTGTGGCCAAGAATCCATAGTATAATTTTAATCCATGTGTGCTTATCAATTGGTTTTCTGATGCAGTATGTTTGGCCAGTGTGGTAGAATGCGGGCGGCATATTAAAACTTTTGAATCAAGTCACTTCGAGGAGAGGAGAGGGGGTGCGCACTAGGCGCACTCTTTTCTTTTGTACACAGTTTCGCCCTTTTTACGTTGCCTTCATGAATGGGAACACTTGCGATTTGAGGGTCGATAAATGCCGATAGAGTCTCTTTTCTTAGATCACATTTGTATTGACAACAACTCACACCATTTACGTGTAGTCTGGCACACAGCACCGCCAATTGTTGAATCTTGGCAAACATGGCAAATTTCACTGCCCTAGGGAGTTATCAACCACATCATTATCGGCTGAGCGTACGGCGGTCCGGCAAGTAAGTAATATCTGTTCTAAAAATTGAAAGCGTAAAATTGAAACGAGCGTTTGAAAATTCCAAGACTGAATAATACCGAAAGGCCTTGTGGGAAAAAGGGATGGCGGCCAGTATCGATTTCGTGTTCACTTTCCGTGTTGCGAGCACCGAAAGTACCCAGACAAAAAACGTTCAATTGTATGCTAGGTTCTATGGTTCAGACCAATTACGATAAATATTGAAACAAAACATAGGAAACGGACCCTCTGATGCAAAAAATCTCCATAGAACCCTTGTATTCCGGAGATATTTCAGATTAGTTTATTTGCATTTGCATTCGCTAGAACGGACTGATAACGTTAATCTCTCGCGCCAGTACAATTTAGATAATATCTTTCGCAGTGCTGGGACACACTACACACTTACTGGACCGCCGTACGCAGTATCTACCATAGATAGCGTTTTTGGACATTGCGGTACACTGGAGATTGCGCAATACTTGCCTATCGTACCGATTTACGCACCCAAAAATATTCCTAATAAATTGTCTAGTTAGATGACTAGTTTATAATATAGGTGTTTTTTGGAAAAAGACGAAAAACGTGAAAAATACGCTCCATACAAGCAATTTTCTTACATTGTCAGCGGATCAATTCTTCGATTCTTGATGTCACCCAGCTAACATGAGAAATTTTGTACGAAACGTTCTGAAACGTTCCAATAGGTTCTACTCTGGTTTCGTCTTTGAGGAAACGTTGTAAACACGGTTCTAAACGTGACTGACATTCGTATTACAAATGGTATTCGAATTTCGTTTGTTGAACGGATTTACTACCTTTGATAATCACCAAAAATATGAATCTATTAAGACGAAACTACGACGTTCGCAGAACGGTTCATTAGAACAAATAACAACCAACTTGACGAAACGAAACCGAAACGTCCCAGAACGTTTCAATGGTAACTGAACGATTGAAAATGCATTTCTTAGTTTGTATGGTATGTTTTTCAGTTATACTAATAATAATAATAAACATTAATAATAAATAATAATAATTGATCGCCATGTAGGCCAATTAATGATAACGTATGTTCATCTAATTCATACTCCAAGCCACCTTATGTATCACTAAATGGGATCCAATACCATCATCAATTATAATGTTTTATTTCATGTACATGCGTCGATCATTATGTTCGAATTTCATATTGATTTTCACAGGCTTTTTTTTCTTTTTTTTTCATAAGTCAACTCCTCAACCATGTAAGTGTTTTATGACGGCACCCGTTGCCTCTACCACTGGAACACGATCAGGAGGTGATGAATCTGACTCCATTGTGTAAACAGTGAGGTTAAATGGCCCGGGTGTCAAATGTTTCAAACCACGTAAACAAATCGGGCGACAAAGCAAACGGTCGACAAGAGAAGATACCAGTGGCTTCCCACCAATGCATTGCTTCATTGGGAAGTTTTTGTTAAAGGTTGACTCATATGGATCGTTAGAGATGGAACGCTCTTAAAATGCAAGTTTTGGGATCAGTAATGTCAATTTTTTAGCCATGTTTCATCACTAACGACCCACATCTAGTACATGTACAAAAACCTCCATTGGAAGCAATGCATTAGGGAAGCTATGGAAATCTTCTCTTGCGTCAAGACGACATCACCATTTGGATGGCTCTGCTTTAATTGCTCTGTTAGAAGTATCTAGATGAAGATTCTCACATGTGAATATTGAACATACTTCTATACTCCACGACTACTCTAAGGCTGTATTATCTCCTGGTAACCACGCACTAATTTTAGAAGAACACCAACACAAGCTACGCTTCAACAGCACATGATTCCTATGCACTGTGTAAAATGGGTCCCCCCATTCCTTACCATATTTATACAGGACAGCCTTGGACATGGGTTTAACACACTCGTATCACAGTTCGTATTCAGCAAGCTACAGCTGATTAATATAAGGGAAGAGGGTAGTAGTTTGACAAAATACAGGTGGTTTAGTATCATTCGTTCACTTCAAACAATTCAAGACGACCCCACCACTGCTAGAGGCTACATAGCAACCATCATATCGCCATTTTTTCGCACAAAGTCATAAAATAGGGCCTATCAAAACATCAACTAATATACATACGCGTTCCTTTGCTCATTACCACCTTCAAGAAATTTACTCGATGTTATAACACGAACCAGCACAAATTGAATTTTATGTCGAGCCTATTTTGCACGCTATATATTACATGAATGGATTATAAATAAAATTTTTCAATATCGATATTTTGGGGAGAAAACACCTATGTTTAACAAATACAAAATCCATGGACAAATAAATCTGTTCAAACGTAGCAGGAGGCGTTGCGGAACTAACAAAACATTTTGCATACAACGGTTCTGGCAACCAGAAAAAAGTGTGACTATATAACCAAAGTTACTTGAGAAACGTTGTAGATAGAAAGAATTTTTGAAGAAGAGAAAAAGGAAAGAAAAACGTTCCAAGGTTCTGGCAACCAGAAAAATGTATGTATAGCAACGTTACAGGAACGTTGAGAACGTTTGAAACGTTTCCAAAAATCGTTTCCTAAGGTTATTGAAAACCAATGCCGTTTCCGACCAGGTTTCGGAAACGTTTTTGTAAACGTTTCCAGGACGTTTAAATACGTTTTGTAAAAACGTTTTCTAGAACGGAAAAAAAGTGTCATGAACATTGTTACGTTGCCAAAACGTTTCATGAAAACGTTTCCGGAACACAACTGAAACGTTTTGACACGTTCTGGAAACTTAATGTTAGCTGGGCAAGTCATGCCACATGCCAGGCACTTACAAAAACTAGTGAGAGCTAAGGGGTCTTTTTTGTCAGGAAACCATTTCTAACATAAGATCGACCACCTGATTCTTTGAATCGCGATATACAAGGATACCGCGAAACCATTTTTCATTCCTTGTCAAGATGATCGCAGAGCCTTTAACACAGCGTTTGGGAGTCCCATGACGTGGCGCATGTCTAAGAATAGCCGGCCAATTAGCGATGCGGTAAGGAATAGGTGGCGACGGGTGTCCCAGCGTAGAGATGCTATGCGAGCGTAAAAATGGTGTGAACTACTGTTATTATCAACAATTTTAAATGCAATATTGCTACAGGGTGAGTCAAAAACAAAACTTGACCCTGATTGTATCCGCCATTTTAATTTTGAGGTAACATATATCTAACAATAGTTGGTTATCACCTGAAAGCTTAGTTCATTATCTTTATTTACCTCGGTTGGAGTATAGACCGAGCTACAGTTGGTTTGAATAAGTATTGTCTGTTTTGCGCTTGTACAACGGATTTTTTTTCAACATTAAAATGAATGGACGTTCAGAGAAGCAAATCAGTGTCCAGAGTAAAAAATAGACTATTTATTGACGGCAGAATAAAAGTGGCGCTTATTTAATCCACAAAAATTCAGTCACAATTACCATCAATGCCCTCTTACAGTTTCTCGTCCTCATCACTCTAAAAATCATTTGAAAAAAAATAAATAAACTTTAACATGATCCGTTTCTGGAGGAGTTGAATGAATCATACCATATGAAGGAACAGAATTTCAGTGACAGATTTTGAGGGTTTAAAGTATTGTCTTGATTTGCAGACCAAAAGATGCCTCATCATGAAAAAAAAAAAAAAAAAAACTTTTCTTACTACAAACTTACCATTTTCCACTGGCTTTCACACTTAAGTACTCTTTATTTTGACATTTAAAAAGAGACATACCCTTATCATCATTGTGGGGGGGGGTCATTTGCTTAGTTAACACCCGTACATTCAAAATGGAATCCGTGATAGGGGATAGGGTAAAAGCTGACTACTTGATTCAAAAAGAATGTAGCTCGGCCTATAATTATCCGATTAGAATTATCTTGGCAGCAATTAAAGATAATGAAATAAGCTTTCCGACCACATAAGTTAGATATATTTTATTTAGATTCAAACTGGCGGACACAATCAGGGTCACGTTTTTTTTACTACCCTGTATATGGATACAGCTGAGGGTAAGATGACAGATTACAGATTGCTTTCACAGGTGTTGCTGTTTGTTGAGCTTAATTAACATGTTCCTTTCCATTTGTTTCATACAAATGTTATACTATATTTGTTTCATTCAGATACCAGGCACAAAACAGGTTGATATTACTTCTTAGAAGCGGGACAGAAAACTCATGGTACAAAGAAAGGCATGGCAGTAAATGTACGTCATGTGATATTCGAATACGACAGTAAAACTACGAAATTGGAATAGTTCATTGACAGTTGTACAGGTGCATTTTTTTTCTCATTTTGATTATCTGTCTGCCTTTCAGTGAAATGGAGCCAATTGGAAAGTGTTGTTGGCGGGTGGATAAAATGTGCTGGCAATGCCATTTTGCAAACAGAAAGAAGCATGCAGGTTTGTGTATATATATCCCCAAACGTCCCTAACAGCAGATTATCACCTTTAAAAAAAAAAACACGGAGCGGGCCCTGCTTAATTTAGGGGGAAATTGCCTCTATATCGTTGATCGTCAGATTTTTATAGGACTCATTATGGATAAAGAGATGTCTTCACACTACTTAACATCATTCAAATTCAATTGTGTAAGGAGTGAGTACAGTAAATATTTAAAAATGTAATAAATACATACTTACCAACTTTTTAAAAAAAAACAGTAAAATCAAAAAAACACTAAACTAAAGAAAACCAACAAAAAAAAAAAAAAAAAAAAGACAAACAACATCTAAACTCCAGCCACCCATTCAAATGAGTGATTTTCTGACAGATAAAGATATTTGTATAAACACGAACCGCATTTTTGAAAATGGTAGCGGCTTGATTTTTCGCATTGCAGATTACCGACGGAATTTGAGATGATAAACACTGTTGTGTGGTTAGATGTTAGAAAACAATCAATAGAGTATTCGATTCTAAAACAACAACACAAAAACACGCCTTCGATGAACACTGTTCACTCTTCATTCATTTATTGGCAAAAACACCACAAAACTCAGACAACCTTGTGTTGCTATTTTTTCTGGGCATATTATATATATATATAGATATATATATATATATATTATATATATATATATAATATTAGCTATATTATATATATATATAATATATATTGACTGCAACTAATGGCGCCAGTTGACATTTGCACATTTATGCTGTTCGGCAGATGTTGAAAATCACAAGTCAATAACTCATATTGTTATGTTGTTTTCATAGACATGGCTAAAGATATCTTCCTGCGTAAGGTAGGATTTCATAGATCACCGGTATGGAATGGCTGCAATGGAATTATTTACTATAGAGAATAGGTTAAAATAGCCAGCATCATCAGCTATGTCAGTCCACTGCAGGGGGAAGCCTCATGCTAGAGTAAACATATGCATCACAAATTGGGGTTTCTTTTTTTTAAAAGATAAGTAGAAGCGATTGTAGAATGGGTCTTTTTTAAGCAGGCATATGTTGAATATGTATTTTTGCTGGCGCGCCTTACAAATGAAAATTTAATAGCATACATCTGCAATTAAATGATAATAAGGAAATATAATTTAATTATCATTGCGAATCGATTATAATTTCGTATGTGTGAGGTTGAGTTTCAACTTTGCCGAAGATATGCATTCGGAATATTCTTGTGCCTTTCATGCAGATCAACACCCGAAGATTACTGAAATACTATGTAATATTCAAAATGCTAAATTGAGCAAAAGATCAAAACACCCATTTGCGATTCGATATTGAGTTACCACATTTGACTGGAATATCGTTACATTCATTTCTTAACATGTAAAATATAAACATTAAGAGTATATTATTTTCTATTTACTATTATTTAATGATAAATACAATATGACTGTGTCATAATGATTATAGTTCGCAGAAGAGTCCGTCAAGATCACAATAAGAGAAAATGGTTCGGGAGTAGTAATGCATTGATGGAGTTGTTGACATGTTCAAATTTAGGCAAAAATACAAATACTAATGTCATTTGAGTAATATTACACCCACTCATATAATTATAAGAGTGGGTGTCCACTCAAATAATTAAGTAAGTATGTTCAGTTTGTAAAGAGTATAGATTAGACGCGTCTTCTTTGGTTTTCCATTAATTGCGTCACTCTCTCCATATATCGTTTAGTCACTTGATTTATGGGACAAGCATTAAACAGGCGATCACTTCGGATTAATCAAATCAATCAGCTATCACAAACAAAAAAAAAAAAATCAGTAAATTTTGTTGTTTTTTGGTTTTGAATTTCATTTATAATAATGTAAAATACTGCCCTTTATCGTTCCAAGTGTCATGGTGTTACGCATGACTCGAGAAAATGTAGATGGTTTGCCGTACATTTAACACGGAAAATGGACAACAAACTGGAAAAACAGTTTTCGTTTAAAGCTCAAAATGCCTTTACACTACAATTGTGCAAAGGTTTAAATGTATCATTTCGTCGGCCGAGTCACATAGTGACATTTCGACATTTTGGACTTTTGGAGATTTAGCACGTAGTTTGTTTTGTCTCTTCTACAGATTTCACCAAATTGTTAAATTCCCTCAACGTAGAGTAATTCGTCAAAATAGTATTAACTAACTTATGAAGTATTTAAAACGTTTAAAAATCTATACTGCGCAGGCCATAGTATTGTATCTGCTTTGAAGTATCCGCCGTTCCCCATAGTGAGTATTTGTGCGAGTATTTTTCAGTTCACGTCGGACATTTGGTTTTTGTCGTTTTCACATAATGACGTATTTGCGCAAAAGCGTCAAATAACGGACGTATTTGCGTGTCGTATTTGTTATTTACACCCACTGAAATTGCTATGTTTGTCGTTTTACATAGTGACGTAATTTATTGAACATCATGTTTTCGCATATCTAAAGTATTGAATAGATGATTAGGTTAATAGATGGCGAAATTAAAAGTGAGGTACGGCGATTTTTCCAGTAAGCTTTTGCTTGCAATATATGTTTTAATTAACAGTAGGACAAATTTAAATCCTCAAATCTTACGATCCGTTTTCTCGAAAGCGTATTGCAAATACGTCCAGTATGCGACGCGGCTCAATTATGCTATGATCACCAAGTTGGTCTGAAGAACACTGACCAAGACCCTAAGGGTGTAAACAACATTGGCGTCAAAGGTCATGTAGGCCGATAAAGGGGCATTCTTCATCAAATTTATAAAGTGCTTCTTTGGTCTCAAATTAAATGCTTAATCACTTCAATTCGGAAGAGGCTTGATCAAGGACCATATAGAGTGACCACAGATTGGGGTGAAAAACATGTTCGCTGATTAAAGGGGTATTCTTTGAAAATTCAAGAAATTCCTCAGTTCTTTTGTCAAATTAGTGCTATGATCACCAAAGTTTGGTAAGAAAACCCATTAACCACTGACACAAAGTCCTATATGGGGTGTGCACAGATATCAAGTCAAACATCCACCTGATTAAAGGGGCATCTTGAAATATAAATTACATATTCGGCATTATTACTCAAAATGCCTTCCATTAAAACTAAACAGGTTTCACTATGTGTGGTCAACGGTCATAGAACTGCATGCTGACCTAGTGCTCTCCGAAGCACATTTAGCCCTAGTAGATATTCTTACCCTATGTGTAAATGATGTTGCACCGTTTTCATACAAAGAAACGTGTGACTATATTGCATTACCGGTTAACAAAGGATTCTTGGAAACATTTCATATAGTGTAGTTTTTTATATACCTTTATCTGTCTTTCCATCTGGGAAGAAGGGAATTCTAATCAGGAAGTCGTCGATGGTGTCCGTTATTTATCCAAGTAAGTGTTGCACATGTGTAACTTAACATTTCTCTAATTAGGGAGTAATGAACTTACAAAGGTTCGGCTTATAAATGACTGGGACTTAGAAATCATTTCAGACATTTGGGTCAAATCTACACTTCTGGAAGAAGCCACTGGGTTTTTACGTCGTAAGCTCAATGTTGATGTTTGTGTTTGCGGAATATGTGATATGTAAACACGTTTCAGTTCGACACTTCCTACCATTTTTTTTATCATCCCTACTATATTGATGTGAAGAAATGAAGCAAAACATGCTGTTGTATCGCTTTAACCACAAAGGCAATGTTCTTGAATGTGTTTTAATTGAAGAAGTGTAAGTCGAAAAATTGCCTTTCGCAGCGTAAAATCACAACACGGTCTTACTAATATAGCTGAAATCTGATAAGGAAAAAAACAAATTAGATAAAGGATTTTTTCCAATTGTGATATATGTTATTATATGTTATACATAAAAAATAACATACCCCAAAACACCAGATGAATGGACAATTAATAAGAGGCTAAAGACATTCCAGGTAATTGTAGGCTAACTTTTAAGTTGCTGTTACTTTAATCAATAAATGAGTCATTACATGAATATCAAAGACTCGTACTCAACCACAAAGGTCACAGACCGGTCAATTTAAACAAGGTGCATGCCCTGGGAAAAATGCATACGGCGTGCGGTTGTTTGTGTTAAACGCCATTTTCCGAGTCGTTGCTGAATTAATCTAGCCGGAGTCATTTATTTAAAATCGTTAAAACCATAAGCGCGCTGATTTGGGTCGATTCCTAGGGGTAATGTATATACAAGCTCTAAAACCATGAAAAAAAAAATAATTTTTGAAAAAAATCTAGAGGGTGGCACTATTTTTCAAATGTGCAGGGCTCTTTTAAAAGAAGTAGGATCTGATGCATTTCCTGATAGTACATTGATCCCTTATTTCTACTGGTTTGCATTTGCGTTTACGTGAATAAAAGTTCAGGATCTCAATATGGTCAATATGTATCCCCTGACTTGGAGTAGGTAGTTTCCGCCCTCAAAAGATGCTGGTTGTGTGTCCGGCCCATTTCAAAATGCCAGTATTTGGGAAAACCGCCATATAATGTCAGTACAGATTGTCATTCACGACTAAATGAACTCAAGCTTATCCCGGTGTGAAAGTATTCATAATCCGCCGAAAGCCCAGTGCCGGGTCCATAGACGACAATGAATAAAGCGTGAAAACTAATGTTGCGTGGAGAGTCAACTGAATCGAGTGCATCTCATACGTTGTAGCCGGACAATAAAGTTTTACTTCCTGAGTGGGACTTAAACATCTTTGCGTCCCAGATGGCCGCCGCAAGGGCATGTTTTGTTAAAGGGGGTGGTTATACCCGCTCCAAGGGGCCGCGATCAAGAAGTATTAGAACCCACAAGGGAACGTGTTGAAACATTTTCCCGCAATTTTCGACCGTCCCTGATAAACAGAGATCGGTATGTTACCATGAATAGGCTGGCCAGGGTAAAAACCAACCACCAACAACAATGGTAGTCGATGCTTATTCGCAAACCCAACAATGAAACATTTGCTACACGCTTAAAGTATATAATAACAGCACAATATTTGGACGAGCACCTCCAATTTCAAATTTGATATTTTTGCACATTGTGTTGGTAAGTGTCTATTAACTAACCGGCAGAGCTGGACGTATTAAGTTTATGTCCGTCCCTGATGAATAGTGGCCCCACAAGATAATTACCTTTAATTTGACTTGGCCTGAACGGACAGAACCAATAATGGATGCAATTTCCGGTAATTCCATATTGGAAGGGACGTTTTTCACGAGCCGATGAATTATATCGGAGATTTCCGATATCAATTATTCTGATTCCACATTCCTTCGTATGCGACGAATAGGGATTTCGACTCTACCATTCAAGGTATAGTTTACTAGCCAATTACCAAACATCTGTGCAAAAATCTCAAAATATTTGGAGAATTGGGGGCGCTCTTAAAAGAAATTTGCTGTATGCTTAATATGGACAAATAACTACTCTCAAAACAGTACCCAGAGCATTACCTGTGGTGGCCGTTGTGGTCAGTTTACAAAATGGCATGCTGACATTAGTGCTTCTTAAGAAGCACTTTAGCACTAGTAGATATACTACTATGTGTCAATGAGTGCCCGTTTTACTAAAAGAACGTGAACTATAATGCATACTGTAAATCATAATGGATTATTGGATAACATTCATTTAGTGGAGTTTTTATATACCTTTATCTGTCTTTCCATCTGAGGAAGAAGGAATTCTAAACAGGAAAGTCGTCGATGTGTGTCCGTTATTTATCCAGTAAGGGTGACAATGTGTGAACTCCCAAATTTTCCTATAATTAGGAGTAATGAACTACAAAGGTCGGCTGATAAATGACGGGGAATTAGAAATCATTTCGCCCTTGCGGTAACCTCACATACTTTTGGAAGAAGCCATGGGTTTTACGTCGTAAGCATCAAGTGTTGAGGTTTGTGTTTGCGATATGTGATATGTAAACACGTGTCAGTTCGACACTTCCACCATTTTTTATCATCCATTACTATATTGATGTGAAAGAAAGGAAGCAAACATGTGTTGTATCGCTTAACAAATGGGCACTGTTTCTTAGAATTTGGTTTAATTGAAGAAGTGTAAGTCGAAATTGCCTTTAGCAGCGTAAATCACAACACCGGTCTAATAATATAGCTGCAATCTGATAGGTGAAAAAACCAATTAGATACAAAGTATTTTTTCTATATGTGTTATAGGTAGATATTTACATACAAGAAAATACCCACAAAATACAGATTGAATGGACCTACATAGAGGCTAAAGACATCCAGGTAATTTGTAGGTAAATTTTAGTTTGCTGGTATTTAATCAATAATGAGTCTATTACATGAATATCCAAGACTCGTACTCAACCACAAAGTCACAGACCGGTTCCAATTTAAAAGGTGCATGCCGTGAAATAACCTCTGGCGGTTTTCTTGTGTTACACGGCATTTTCGAGTCGTCTGCTGAATTAATCTAGCCGGAGTCATTTATTATCAATCTTAACCCCCATAAGCCAGCTGATTTGGGTCGATTCAATCTCAAAGATAGTACAATGTTTTAAAACCATATTTAAGTATTAAAAAAAAAAAAAGTGAAAAATTATAGGGGGCACTATGTGTCAAAATGTGCCAGGGCTCTTTAAAAGAAGTAGGCAAGCTGATGCATTTTCAATGTATAGTCACATTGATCCCTTATTTCTACGGTTTGCATTTGCGTTACAGTGAATAAAGTTCGGATTCAAATGTCAATATGGTATCCCCTGACTTGGAGTAGGTATGTTTCCGCACCTCAAAAGCTTGCTGGTTGTGTGTCTGCCAATACGTTCCAAAATGCCATTATTTAGGGAAACCGCCATCATAAGGTTCAGGGATAGATTTCATCCACGACTAAATGAAATCAAGCTTCTAATCCCGCGTGTGAAAGTATTCAGTCGCCGAAAGCCACAGTCAGGGCTCCATAGACGACAACTGATAAAGCGTAAAAACTAATGTTGCGTGGAGAGTCACTGAATCGAGTGCCCTATTCTTACCGTTGTAGCAGGACAATAAGTTTTACCCTTCATGAAGTGGGGTTTAAACATCTTTGCGTCCAAGATGGCCGCCGCAAGGAGGCATGCTTTGTTGTAATGTCGGTGGTATACCCGCTACAAGGGCCCGGATCATGAAGTATAGACACAAGGGAATGTGATAACATTTTCCGCAATTTTCAGACCGTCCCTTATAAACAGAGATTCGGTATGATACACATGAACACACACACCACAATTGTCGTCGATGCGTATCGCAACCAACAATGTAAAAATTTGCTACACGCTAAAGTATATAATACAGCCCATATTTGGAAGAGCACCTCCAAATTTCAAAATTTGATATTTTGCACATTTGTGTTGGTAAGTGTCTTTTACTTACCGGCAGAGCTGGAAGTGCCAAGTTTATGTCCGTACATGATGCAATAGTGCCACCACAGATAATTACCTTGAATCTTGACTTGCCTGAACTGACAGAACAACTTGGAGCAATTTCCCGGCATTCCTATTGGAAGGGAGTTTCACGAGCCGATGAATTAATTATCGGAGATTTCGATATCCATTATTTATTACAAAAATTACTCGTTTGCGACACACAGGGATTTTCGAGCTCTACCATTCAAGGTATAGTTTACTAGCCAATTACCAATACATCTGTGCAAAAATCTCAAAATATTTGGAGAATTAATGGGGGCGCTCTTCAAAGAAATTTGCTGTTATTGCTTTAATATGGACCAATAACCAATTATTTTAAAAACAGGACCCCAGAGATTACCTGTGGTGGCCGTTGTGGTCAGTTTACAAAATGGCTGCCATTCACATTTTTCAATTTTTCATATCTCGGTTAATTACACTGACCTTTGTGTCTATACCCATGTTTTGAATGCCATGGTATTCAAATATGATATTTTTTAAAAATATATATCTTGTTTTTCAATATGGCCGCCAATTTGCACTACAATTGACTCTTTTCTTTATATCTTCCTCTAAATGGAATTGATTTGTATGTATAAAAATATATTTTAGGGTCCAAATTTGACATACATTTTGAAATCTTTTTTTTTTTTTTTTTTTTGATATTACAGCTCGTTCGAGATGTTATTCCAGGCACATGCGTCCGAGATTTTTTTTTTTTCTGAGTGCCGTGTGCGGTAAACATCATGTTATGCTATAATTGTTCTCGTGCGCGATGCATGTTTCTTCGTCAGCTTCAATGATTAATTAAAAGTTAAAGAAATAGCTAACAATCAATGTTTGCATCTTGCTTTAATTAAATCTTCCTAGGGAAGTAGACTCGTATTAAAACAATAAGAAATATAAAGCATAAGCTTTGCAATTTCATGCTCAATTAACGGCTAACAATAAATGAAGTTAAGGAGTTGAAGAGAGAAGATAAGGACACTTAAAATATTGTAAGAGTTAACAACCGGTGTTTGAATTTTGCTTTAATTAAATACACTGAATACATTAGACGAACAAAAATGAAGGTTCATTTAACGACTTAAAAGTTATTAAAACAGTCAACAACCAATGTTTGCATTATGCTTTAATAAAATACACCTTCTTATACAAAAAGGACTCTAATTATTAATTATAAGAACTAAAAGAAAATACTTCTCGCTCTTCCTGGATATCTTGCTGAATTGTTAATGGATAAAGGCGCATATAAGTTGCATCTTATTACATATGAACATCAAAAATTTGTAATAGTATTTTATCTAGGTCTAGGTTTCAGTCAGATTATACATATTTTGATTTTGGATTTGAACATCCATCGCATCGACGTACGTTGCCTCAGATACGCGTGCTAATGTGTCAAATACACATCAACACGGGTGTTGAGTTCTTAGTCGTTTGGCAATTTGAACTTTCATTATTTAGTTGTATTACGGAAAGCAAATCCTATTAAGAGAATCCATTGTACAAAATCTCGGAATGTGCATACATTTGCAAAAATATTACACATCAGCACGGGTGTTGAGTTCTTAGTCGTTTGGCAATTTGAACTTTCATTATTTAGTTGTATTACGAAAAGCAAATCCTATTAAGAGAATCCATTGTACAAAATCTCGGAATGTGCATACATTTGCAAAAATATCATAATTAGTATAAATAAACGAGAGATTTCAAGCCATTCGTATTTAGATTTAGATTTAGAAAGTGGATATCTATCTACTCTGTCCATATATTGAATGAGTAAATATCAAACATATTGGCTGTAAGATGATCCTGCTAATAGAATGTTCTATTCTGGAACTTTAAACATGTTCCAGTATGTAAGGCAAAGTAATATAACTATCACCGATCATGGTCAAAAGTACTTAAACTTAATTAAGAAATTCAAACCATTCCATCAACAAAAGAGTCTGCGATTCAAGTGAGAATATCCAGGCATGTATTCTTTAAAGATTTCGCATTTATAAGAGCCAGATCCGAAAGAATTGCCTGTAAACTACCACAATGTATACGATTTTCTCTGGAATTAGTTATTTCCCGCTCCAGAGGATATAAGGCAGTATTTAACTGACCATCCTCTCAGATTCATCAAAGAAATGTCACTACGCTTCTGCAATAGAATTCTAACATAAGGACATGTGATTATCACTGAAGTAATCAGCCGTTTTCCAAGTGCTCTTGTTGCTAGTGATCTCTCTGCGGAAAGGTGAAGCGTGAGTTGACTAATACATGAGCTGGTTTTAAACTACGCCTTATCATCCCAAGGAGACCAGTTACAACGCAATAGCTATATCGGCTAGAAAGAAACAACATTACCGACTTGGCTACTTACCCGCAAAGTAGAAACATTCTGTTTTAACTTGACTCAGTGCCAATTCAGAATATTTTTAATAAAACAACCTTTGAAATATAATGATCATGCACAAACATAAAAAAGATATTCCGGAACTTCACATGCCTGGGTATTTCTACTTTAGTTTTGTAATTACAAATTCATTCAAATTAAATAAATTAAATTTCTAATGAAGTAAATTGATTTTATACGAAGGGGTCATGCTCTCGCAATTTTCCCGAAAACTTTTTGAGTTCAGGGCTGGAGGTACGGGTATTTCTTTTTTTTTTCAACTCGCCAACACCAAAATATGGTTAGTTTCTTTTTGAGTTTGTTTGTTCTTTTATTTTGATGTTGTTACTGTACAAATTGGCTATAGTTAAGTAGAAAACAGGAAAACGAAGCAGTATGGATAGTCCAGGAACTTGAGGTTTGAGTTTAGCCAGATAGCGGAAATAAATCATAGGTGTTTTTTTTTTTCAGGATAGTTCCCTAATGCTGTGAAAAGCAACATATTAAATGTCCCCAAGAGTCCCTCGTGTGCTAATTAAGGAATACGGGGGTAAAGTTTATACAGGGGTAAAAATCTTAGATTATTGTATTCTTCTAGTCAACTAAGTAAGAAAATGTTTAGTTTTAGGCATGCAGGCCAAAAAAATGTCAGTAATCA
The DNA here is from genome assembly GCA_023653785.1 of Ophioderma brevispina. Lineage (NCBI taxonomy): Eukaryota > Metazoa > Echinodermata > Ophiuroidea > Amphilepidida > Ophiodermatidae > Ophioderma > Ophioderma brevispina. The sequence continues at coordinate 44,400 of JAMKCH010025453.1, forward strand.
ACATCGATCAGCGCCCTCACACTTTGAGGACATTTGGATGTCGTGACCCTGACCTTAGCAACCAGGTCACGACATCTGGTGTCCTGTGTTTCATCGCGACAATTATCGCCACAGATCCGGTCTGTTTATCTTCAAAAAATAGATAAAATGTCGGACGCTGAGCAGGACAAAGAACATCAGCCTGATCTACTACAAGTACTGTTGCAAATACAAGAACGTTTTTCCGCATTAGAGTTTAAATTTGAAGAAAAATCGGAGAAGAAGGAGAGCAATAATGAAAGTGACAGTGTAGTTCATACAACACAACACAACGATACTGTACATGAGAACACAGAAAACAGTGTAGTCGACACGACACAGCACGTACAGTCTACAAGTATATAGTACTGACACCGGTGAGGCCGCTACCAGTACTGAGACTGCAGCTAGCAATATCCAGAAAGACTTTGCTGCCGTGCGGGATGCTGTTTCACGAGTGCAGCTAGATACTTCACTACGCTTGTGTGAGGCCCCTGCCCAACGGGTAATAATAATAAAACTGCAAGAAAGGTCATCGTTCTTTATGCTAAAAAAAGTAGCCGCTATGTAGAAACTGCTCTTAAAGTATTACAATTGGCGTTCATCGAACTAGACAAGCACAATAGTGCTAACCCAACGTTCCTAGACCAACTTATAGTCATCTTGAGAGCTCATCTGGATTATAACCAACGCGAGTACGAATCCATACTTGTATCTTCGCATTTTGACGAGGACTCTACTAAGTTTTTCCGTAACTTTCAGAAAAACACAGCGTGCTTCTCTGACGAAGGTGTCAGCCAACTTAAATTGGCTGCGGAGCTCACCTCCCTCGCGCGTAAGAATTCCAGTGCAGGCTCTCGTCAGTTCAGACCTGGTTACTCTGCAAACAGGGGCAGGGTGGTAGTAGTAGTAGTAGATTCTTTGGTAGAAGTAATCGTGGCCGAGGTAGGACGGACGTGTTTCATAGCCTTGCAACTAATTACCCTCCTACTCAACCAAATGATGGAGGTGAATACGTCTCATATCATCCATGCCTCTTACTAATTTTGGAAAGTGGCACCAGATTGGTGCATCTCAAACTGTAATTGGTGGATACAGCATGGTGTAACACTTCCGTTTATCCAAGAGCCACCTATAATTGAAATTCCCAACAGGAAATTGAATAGTTATCAGAAGGATTTCTTAAAAAGTGAAATCACTCACTTACTTGCTAATAATATTATCACAAAGTGTTCTGTTAAACCAAGAGTGGTTTCTCCACTGAACTGCTGAACGTTGTTCCCCAAAACGGTAAAAACAAATGGAGGATCATCATTGATCTTCGTGTATTAAATTTTTTTTACATTGATGCACCAACGTTTTCGAATGAAAAAAATGCCGTGAGTAGTTCTATTGTTCAACCGAATGATTATAGTTGGTACATCGTTTGAAGGATGGTTTTTATCATGTTCCTGTTTGTGAAGCACACCAAACCTTTTTAGGCTTTAAATGGAATAACTCATATTATTCCTGGACAAAAATTCCTTTTGGTTTATGTGTGTCACCATACTTTTTTGCAAAAACTCTTCGCCCTGTTCTAGAATATGTTCGTGTTTGTGGTATTAGAACAGCTCTGTATGTTGACGACTGGCTGCTCTCAGCATTAGAAACTGATATTACTAGGCATTCACAGTTTTTAATCGCAACACTAGAGGATTTTGGTTGGACATTAAATTATAAAAAAATCCTCAGCACACTAAAACTTGGATCGGGTACATTATCTCTGCAAAGCCAGGTGAGCAACCTAGTTTATTTATTCACAACGACAAAACTCGAAAATTACGTCGAGACATCCAGCGCGCATTACGTCAAAAGGTTCTAGCAGCGAGGGCCCTGGCGCGTATAGCAGGCCAATGCGTCGCCATGGCGCAAGTTATCTTACCAGCGAAGTTACTTCTTCGGAATGTTTACAGACTGATCGCCAGCAAAGCATCCTGGCAAGACAAGTTACAGCTCACGGACGCAGCCATCAAAGACTTACAATGGTGGCGTACCGCCCTCAACAACAAGTGTAATCACAGAGACCTAATACCACGCCCTGTGGAACACCAGAAAAAATGTTCATGGTCATCGTGGGGTAAAATTTGCAGAATTTTAATTAAACTTATTCCAATTTAAATTACTCGTACATATTTAATAAAATAATACTTTAAAATGTGGTAACGTGCGTACCCTTTATCACCTATGATTCTCTCATAACCATCTACACCACGAGTCCCACACGGCTGAGATACATCTTTTGAGGTAATATAGCTGTACAGCTATATAGGTGGCGCCGTTACAGAAAAATGTATATTAGATTCAAGGACTCGGTGGTTCTAATTATATATAATATTATATCTGTATAATATATATATATTATTAAAATAACTTTTTTTAATATATCTCGATATATATGATATATCTAAATATAGCTCTATATATATATATATATATACTATTCCTACTAGTATCCTATATATCGTATCCATCTTTTTATTTTCTCACCCATGTCGCCTCCCACTAGCCTATACCTTTGGAAAGAATCGAAGCACTCGGAGCCTTTACAAACGCCCCAGTATAAAAACTTGAAAAGTTATTTCCATAATAATCCATAAATCCATAATACATAAATTACAGATAGGGCAAACTATACATGTTTTAATCCTATGACATGACAAAAACCTTGGTATACATTTAAACGCAATTGAAACATGTTATAATTTGACCCCTGTACAAACTTTACCCCCGTAATTCTCAAATAGCACACGGGGATTTTTAGGGACTTTTTTAATATGTATCTCCTTACAACAGGAAACGATCCTGAAAAAATCAACTTATACCTATTTTATTTCCGGGTAGTCTGGGCGAGGGGTGCAAAATACAGCAACTATTGCTCAGAAAATGATAAAAGTATAAGACTTGGTACAATTATTCTTCACCCCATACTGATCATTTTCAGGGGTGGAGCCAAAATATTCAAACGCTTCCCTAGCAACGGTTGCTAGGTACCAAAAACAAAAACAAATTACCCTATCAGCAGGCATTTTTGGGAGCGGGACCTGAAGCTGGCTATCCCACAATCCCTTTGTTACTACCCCAATCTAAACCAAATCCAACTTTGTGTAACTTCTCTAGATTCCCCCAAAACAATCTGGATGGTTCCCAAATAAAAAAAATGGCCCTTCAAGTGGCGGACTTAATTGGGTCGCCAAATATAATATTTCCGTTTAAATACATTATAGTCAACGTATAAACGGTATAAATAACAATTTTTTGTATGGAATGAATATTCCTGATCAAAAGTAATACATATGTGCCCATTTTGTCTCATTCACATGTTTCAAATTCCAGATGCATGGCGTCCAAAATTACCACCAAAATGTTATTTCCCTTAAATACACTATACAGCAACACTGCATGTTTAAATAATAAGACATTTTAATGAAATAAATGTTCAATCAATAACAAAATATGTAAACATCAACCAAAAGATTTACATCAAAAAAATAAATCGATGGGCCTCTTGCAGGCTTGGCGGGTGGGTAGGATATCCTGGTTCTGCCATCAGACTAGCATGATTTGGTGATGGTAGACCTTTAGGCTTTATTTCATTGTATGTAAGCGATTGGCAAGTTCCCTTCACACCCACCTTTCTTTGTCCTTTCAAAGGTGCTATAGAATGGTGAAACCACAGTCGGTATCATCATTCATCACTCCATCACTCCAGTCGAGTTACCCTCTTCAGTTGTAACATTTCTGATCAGGACGTAACTGTACCATGTGATGAACCAGTGGATGGAGCTGAGCTAAGAATTTGTGGTCAATATATTGTTTGCCGCTGCAGTTGATAAATTGACCTTTCTGGGAGGTCAGACTTGCAATCTTGTAATAATACTCTCGCATACATTATTTCATAATTAAGTTAATTATATCCTGGTACGATCACATATGAGGTGGACACACCAAGACCACAAAGGCTATCCAAGCAAAGTCCATGATTAAGCGAAACATTAAGTTCCAATAACTGGCAGCTGCAGGCATTTCATGGTCTTGCTGGTGATAACTTAAGGTACTTTTAATGCAGTTGAACACAAGTAGCTGAACAATGGTGAGCACTGGTTGGCTAAGACGTTGTTTTCTGTTTGAAATCTTTAAATTGACATTGGAAACGCGACTCTGCTGCATCAGCGGCATGATTACATACACTTGACTGCTCTGCAAGCAGTACAACCCTGAAATGACGCCTTCTGTGTAAAAAGTCATGTCCGGACCCGATCATCAGCAATTTTGGGTCATCATGACACTCTGCTCATACGTAATCAGTCGCATATCCTTATCGCAAGAACATAGTGCCTATGTCATCCTCATCTTGTCTCTTCTCCTCAATGTAGGATATTCCGCCCCCTAATGCAATGTACATTTTGCAGTTTTGTTCAATTAAGGTTCCTCGCTCCTGTTGGACCATCTCCACATGTTCTGTTGTACAGGTTTGATGGTGCATCAAGTGTGCTACTTTTCTTTCAATGGCAATCAGGTCTCCTGCACTTAAATTTTTGCTAAGAAGCCAATGATTCCTGGGGTTCTTTGATGCACATTTCTGCATTCGGAATCTACTGAATATGGAGGCTTTATGGATGTTCTCTTTGTTTTCTGGTTTGGAAAAAAATACAGGCATTTGCTGACTATGCAGGTATGTACTTCTCCTTCTCAAAAACCACTATGCTGCTTCTTGTGAACATCGCTATAATGGTTGCGGTCTTTAGTGTATGTCGCGTCCGCTCTAATTTGCTTTAACAACTTTAAGTAGCATGGTTTATTATGCCACTGCAACTTTTGTTCATTAAATATGGACTCAATTCCATTCAATGTCCAGTGGCAATAGCTATTTGTAGTGGCATGCAGTGGAGGTAATTGCATTGAAGGAGTTTCCAGCTATATTTTATAACCTGTGGATTTGGAGGCAGGCATTTGATAGTCCCGGGAAGTGATGGATTGGGCGATGAGGAAGAGAGTATACCAGAGGCAATGGTTAGGTGAGCGTGATGAGTATTGTATGACTGGAGAGCGAAGACAATAGTTAGAATGAGGTCTGAGTAATCTTAAGGAGTTTTGATGGGAAGTTCTGTGCTGTCGCTGTTGATTTTGCAATTGTAATTGAATGGGTTTACGGATAGTGCAAGAACGGTTTTGATGAGCAGATCTGTAAGTCTGATGATTTGGTTTTGATTTTGTTTTTTTGGACTGTCAGGACTAAGTAGACCCATGTGTAATATGCAGTGGAAGGGTAATAGAAAATCAATGCGATGTGGGAAATAGATTCTGGGGAGATACATGTACAAAGATGGAAGGTACCCCAACTTGGCTAATATTTTGTGTGCCATAGGATGTGTGAGTAAAGAGCTGGAGGGATGGTGAACATGTGGGAAATGTTGTGATGAGTGATCGGTGAAGGAGTTCTCGTACCCTGGGGGATATGTAATATAAATGGTGGATCCGAGGCCGCTCTGGCAGCTAGAGTAAGGTTTGGGTGGGTGAAGTCTTGGGATGTGGGGAGTTGCAACACCGGAAAAGATGAACGGAATGGTGTATAGGGGCGGTTCAAAACTCAACCACGGTTCCTCAGGTTCTTTCTGGTTTCAACAGGTTTCCATTGTTTCCAAACAATTAAAACGGTTACACCGCTATGAACCGCCGTCAACCCGCACGGTTGAGTTTTTATCCGCACCATAGGAGTTTTGTGTGAGGTCTTGATGCTCTATGGGAATGATACGTGGGGATTTTGAGGATGGCGAGAGGCGATTTTGGTGTGGTTGTGCTGGGCACGGCTGGGGAGTGATGGTGAAGCATATTTTAAGAAGATCCCTTAAGTTCAGGTGGGTATTTCGAGGAGGAGGGGGGCGACCAAAGAGATGTGGAAGAAGCACGTGGAGGAGATCCCCTGGAAACTTATGGGTTTTATTGCTTTAAATGTCTTCTGAGGGCTAATCTGGCACGATTTTGTACACTTTACTTTGTCGGGAATTGTCTCACGCTGAACCATTGAACTTTTAAAACCTATATTTACTTCGGCAATCTCTGGCCTGCAAGCGCCACCACCTGAATTTTTCAAGTGACCACGTGCCATCTTCACCAACGAAATCAAATCTTGTGGGGCCACTGCCCCTGGCCCCCCTCTGTCTATGCCCACTTCGGAACAAAACTAATCTAAAACTTTGGGGATTTTCTCCTATCCGTGTGATGTGTCAAATTCTCTTTGGTGTCTAGCTTGCCAAATGACACATTTAGACCATGCCTTGGAAGCAAGCAGGGGTAGGGTATTTCATGCTGGGGAGGTTATTTTTGACGTATGGCAGGGCTAAGGGTTAGATAGGTTAGGTTGAACATTATCACATTTCATCACCAAATAGTAACTATACAACTATACACAATACACAACATAAATAAACACAAGTCAGGTATATGACCGATATATGAGTCAGAGATAGTCATAGGGGCTTTCATTCACTAATTGTTATTGCAATCAACAAATGGCAAGCAAACGGGGACTTCTCAGATGATGGCACAACAGGGACTAGATGTTTTAGCACTGATATTTACAAGTAATAGATCATAGATTGCTTTTATAATAACGTATGATGTAGTTCATAAGAAATCGTTGTCAACAGGCAATTTTCCTACTGTTGCTAATGATAATATGGTTGCCTAGCAACTGCAATTTGGTCTGTGTTATTGGCAAGTGCTTCAAAATATTGTTTATAGGATTTTTGAAGTTTTGTAGACCTAAAATACATTCCTGGTCTTAAGTGACAGGAGGAGATTTTTTTTAAGATACGAATTTCTCTCAAATTGCACGTAATCGATTGTAAAGACCACCTGACCAAGAACGTTCCGAAGTTTATTGACAAACAAGTACAAAAGAAAACCGAACCTTGTTTTGAACTTTCCATGATTTAGCGTAATTGTCCCCTAGAACCAACACCGTGCGTTTGAGACTTTCTGTCGTCACACAGAACGTACTACTCAGCAATTAGTACTAAAGACGGCGTATTCGGCTTATTCACTTCAGGTGTGATCTAATACATAGAAAAGCATTCCAAATATCAAAAAACCCGGGTTCGAAAAAAAATTGGGGGGGGCGCTCATTCTGAAATCCTCCTCTGTCTCTCTTCAATAGCATTGGTCCATATTTCATCCTCTCTAACCGTTGCTAGGAAAATAGTTTGCCTAGCAACCGTTTTGCTATACTATAGGGATTTTAATTTTGGCCCACCCCTAAGTGTTTAGAATGTTGTTTCATCGTTTGGTGTCAATTTTTTGCTTTTTCATAATCTGGACATTATTTTCACCCCTCGCCTAGACATTGGTGTTTTGCTATATATCTTGGACTATTTAATCTGTAGAATGTTTTCTTTCCTTTAAGATACAACTCAAATTTCGACGACACGCTCGCAGTCGCGGGTGCATGTATTGTAAGAAAGCGTTATAACAAGAAGCTACACTGCAATCCTGGTAACTCTCACTATCATGCTTCCGACTGCAGTTTTAAAATTATAGGAGGTAGTTGTGTAGTTGTGTGCCCCGTTTTTGTACAAAAGATGACGCCGGGTGTTAAAAATTTACCAAAAAGTGAAAGTTTACTTAACCGACATAATCATTATGTATCAAAAACAATAAAGAATTTATATAGGTGGCATGTGATTTGTCGGAAGCCCACAATTTTAAATGAGTTTTAACGTTGAAATTAAAAGTGTCCGTGTATTGTGAAAACCGACCCAAACTACCCCACACAAGCAAGCACTTTTCCTTCACACGTATATGACAGTCCACAGGGCATAGGAAGCTTTCTAATTTTCGCTTATAATTCATAATGATGGCATAAGAAGTTTTTCTAAAATGGGTGGATATGAATTGAATCAGAATATTTTGTTCTTGGTTTGTAAGAATTCAAAGTAAATATATGACATCTCATATTGCTGACCCTAAGGCCAAAAGTTTATAATTGTTCAAGTATTATGTATTATTATTAAATATCGTGGAATTTTAATCATGATACTGTAATAGATTTGTGATATAGTGTACACACATACACGAACCCACTTCCGATGTTACTTTTCTAAGTGTTCAAATTTATTTTTAGAAGATAACCATTTGATTCCGAGCTGTTAGTCTATAGTGTAAACACGCCACGCTTTAATTTAAACATTAGGAATTAAATAATTGTTGAATCTAATAATCGATAGAAAACCAATGCTTAAATCGTTTTTGTATTAACCAACCAATGAACAGAATAAAATGTCAACAAGTTTCTAAACATATCGCCCTATCGCCCTATTACCTTAAAACTTCCATCTGTAAAGGGGTGTCCACGGGTACATTCATTAGAGAAAAAAAGGTTAACAGAGTTAGACCAAATACTACAGGTGCGTTTCATTTTTTGTGTGAATGACCAGAATCTCGCCAAAGTTTTATTCCACTTTTCCAGGTGACCTCTGGTGCGGTTTGATGTTAGTAGCAAATGTTTATATCACCACTGGCATAGGTGATGGTGTCGTAAAAATTCATATCTTTCTACATAATATGTAGATTTGGTAAACTATCTTTAGCTTTCTTTTATCGTTTTGATTGTGATTGCGGTTTGATGCGAGTAGCAATTGTTTATAATCACCTGTTTGCATAGGTCCCTTTTGGTACAACTAATATTTCTAATTATTATGGTAGATTGTCTTTAGCATTTATAATTTTCTTTTATATTGTGAGAAAACTGGAGAACGAGCAATTGTGTTTTTAAAAACCTTACAATGATTTCTTATACTAAAATACAATTTTGATGATGCTTTTGCAGTCGTTCAGGTGATAAGTATGTAAAAGCGCTTAAAAAAAAGTTAGACCCCCCGCTGAAATCGATAGATTTCTGTTAAACCGTCACTAGGAAGCTTCAGAATGCAATTTCATTTTTTTACAAGGTACGGTGTAGCTGTTTTCTTAATGTTGTACAAGGATGACGCAGCTGTTAAAGTATATTGTCAAATTGAATATTACCAAAATCGGAATTGGCAATTTAATGTAGTAAAAACAGTAATCAAATATATATAGGTTGACATACGGAGATAACCTAAAGCCAGACAAATTTTCAAGGACTCAAAATAATATACACGCAAATGTGAAGGTCATAAATCGGCAGAGGGCCGCCTTGACTTGTTTTTTTCATTTTCATATTTTGCTTGGTTTGTAGAATTCAAAACGAAAGTATGACATGTTCATATTGCTGAATTAGAAAGTCAAATGTGTGTTGTTAAACACCTATTTTCGTATATAAGGAATCAAACAGTTCAATACCGGTACTTGTAATTGATTTGTGATACAGTATCTATGTACATACTACACGAACACACGATGTTAATTTTCTAAGTTTTCAATTATTGTTTTTTTTTCTTTTATCATAAAAATTGGATCCGAGCAGTAAACATACCTGCAAGGTTTACTTCAAAAAGTAGAAGAGAAATACTTTTCGAAGCTATAATCATGCTTTAAAACAACATGCTTGAATGATTTTCACTTTCATGCACGTTTCATTTAAATAACAACATCGATAACAAACATCAAACACAACCGAAATGCTGGCAAATTTTTCGGCATAGCACTTAATTACATTTACAACTACTTAGTCTATTTGCATGAGCAATATAGACATCTCGCAACGAGCGGCATCTGCAGGGCAGATAAATCGACTATCAATGTGTGTAATTGTAGAATGAAAGAAACTTGCCTCATCAAGTGGGAATGTTTGAGTAAATCGGTGATCTAGGTAAGAGCTACTGTCAAAAGAATCAATTCATGTGTCCGAACATTACATTGGTCTTAACGTAGAACACTTTCAAGGAAAGGTCTTACAACTATTCTAAGTCACCAGTAGCGTAACCAGCTGGGGTGGGTGGTGGGGCCCCTGCTCAGAACCCTAGCCCCTCCCCGCCAGCTCCCCAATAAACTCACCGTTTGTACAGTGTCCATGGAGAAGGATCCCCCCCCCCCCCCTTTGCAAAGGTTTAGTTACGCCACTGCAAATCACTTAGAATAGGGAAAATACCAAAAAGAAATTCGGTTTCTAAATATGCGTTTAGTTTGAAATTAAAGTGTAGAGATTTTAACATTTTCACATTCGCCTTAGCTATCGGTTTCAAGGTATTTCTGTAACCAGATAACAAGTAAGAAGCCCGTGTCTATTTTTAGTTTAAATACGGCATATTACGCAAGTCAAACAGTGTATTAACAAGTCTGAGATTTGCAACCTGTGCTTAGAAGAAAATTTGTCATCGTGTGGCAAAAACCAATCATCTGCTAAGCAAGAAGATCTGCAAAATAAAGGGTTGAACTGATCATTAATATAGGATGACAAACAGACAAAAAATAAATAAAAAATAAAATAGTAAAATAATAATAAACCGCCAAACAGGATCGTGTAAAATTACTTAAAAGTACAACACACCTGATTTATATCATTTAGCCCAGATAGGGAGATAGTTGCGATCTCAGAATGTGAAGCTCCAGAGCTACGTACTCATTATGTAAATATCTTCACTATGCAAGCATGACACATTCACTGCAAGTTTTTTTACATAGGTGTTTAGGATGTAAACACTAAATCGTTTTAACAGGCCCATAGCAAAGGTTTTACAAAACAAAAAGTAGACACCGTTTTGTGTGTTCTATCCTAACATCAATAACCATAAGTACCACCACACAGTGGCTGTTTAGTTACCAAAAGTGATGAGTTGTGTTGTATAAAATAATGTGTTAACATAAAACGAATTTTGTAAAAGCGTATAGAAAACATTAGTATAGCCCAACAAATCGCAGAGACGGAGACGGAATCACCATCTCCCTCCAATTTTTAAAACTAAAGAACTAACAATTTTTTACTTCTCGCGTTAAAAATCCGATGAAGAAAATAACGCCCTCAGAATTTAAGTAAAAGTTTTTTGGCGGGAAACAAAGAAGTATGAGAGATTTTCATTAGAATGCAACCTAATTATACCTTGAATGTCACCTGGAGGGAAAGTTGGCTCTTGCCCTATTTTCAAAACAATATTTAGGGAAACATGACATTCAACCAAAAGTGTTTCGCCGTGTTAGGTCTGGGAATACATCTGTGGGAAAAATACCACATTTCATTGTGTGGCCAAGAATCCATGGCATAATTTTAAATCAATTTGTGATTACTGAAATTCGTTTTCTGCATGTTGCAATATGTTGGCCACTGGTGCAGAAGGCAGGGCGGGCAGATTTAAAAACTTTTGAATCAAATAAAACAAAATAAAGATTGGGAATTAAAAACTTCGAAGGAATGTCTTTTTAGTTTAACGTAGTCAGGTTTAATCGCTTCGAAGGAGAGGAGAGAGATGCCGTATAGCGCACTCATGTTCTCGTGTACACGTTTCGGCCATTTTACGTTTTACTTTGCCTTCATGAATGGAAACTTGCGTTATGGGGGCGAGAAAATTGATGATAGACGACTCAAAGCATGTCTCTATTGAGATTAGACTTTGAATTGACAACAACTAATGTGTTTATTATCAACAAACATGGATGCAATATTGCTATTAGTGTAGTTAGATTACAGCTTGTTATTTTGAGGGTAAGAAGATGACAGATTAAAATTGCTTCACAGTTGTTGGCCGTTGTGAAGCTCTCTTAACAAGTTTCCTGAAGCGGAACATACACATGTATTACTTTATTTGTTTCATCGGATACACAGGCCACAAACGTACTGTTGTTGGTTCTTAGAAGACAGACAGATAATCATTTTTACAAGAATATGCAATGCAGTAAATGTACGTCATGTGATATTCGAATACGACAGTACACTAACGAAATTGAATCGTTTCTTGACAGTTTTGTAGCCTTGCATTTGTTTTTAATCATTTCCGATTATTCTTCTGCCTTTCAGGGACTAGAGCCAAATTTGAAAGTGTTGTTGGCTGGTGGATAAACATGTGCTGCATGCTTTTGCAACATACAGTGAATATATCTAGTATATTATATATATATATTATATAGATATATATATATATTAATCAATTAAATTACATTTACCAGAGGTCTATAACTTTGTATTTTATTTTTAACGCTCTCCTGGACATGGGATGAGCACTCTTAATTCCAAAGATAGTCACCTGTAAATAATACTGTTTCTATGATGTTATAGTCGCCCCCACTACTCGTAGGGGTGGAGCACTCCTCGATTATGTGGAAAAGTATAGAGAAGTGCTGGAAAAATGCTTCAGTCGTGACACCATGGCATCTATATACATTACATGTCTACTGGTTAATACACGACTGTGAGTCATCGTCCGTCTGAAGATCGGTACCAGGATCGTAAGTGAGGAGATTTACCGGGAAACTCAGAGTACCAGGTTTGCCTTTCCCGAGGTCTATACTTTTAATTTATTTTACGGCTCTCCTGTAAGGGGATTGAGCACTCTGAATTCCAAAGATAGTCACCTGTAAATAATACGTGTACTATGAGGTTATATAATATAGATATATGATATATCTATATATATATATAGTATATATAATATATATCTTTATCGTGCATTTTAGGCACTTTGATTCGCCCAACAAAATAACGGAGGCGGGCTATGCCTTGCTTTAAGGGGGAAATTTGCCCTAGATCGTGATCGTCAGATTTTGTATGGGATGTTATGGATAAAGAGATGTCTTCACAATATATAACATCATTCAAATTCATTGTGCTGAAGTACAGTAATAATTAATTTAATAAATCCATACTTACCAACTTATTCCAAAAAATAACAGTAAATAAGAGCAATAAACCCAAAAAAAGCCAACAAACAAACATCTAAAATCCAAAAACACCCATTCAAAGCGTGATCTTCTGCAGATAAAGATATTGTAAACTAAACACGAACCGTTTTATTTTATTTTG
>JAMKCH010025454.1:0-20107 GCA_023653785.1 Ophioderma brevispina
CTTTAATGTACATGAAAGGCACATGAGACATAAACGAAAGCAAAAAAACACATGGGCCGCCCTCTTCCTCTCCCCCGAGAAAAAAGGGGAGGCAAGAATAGGGGGAGGGGGGAAAACAACAAAACGGCCGGACATCCCCCAAACACTAAAAAATTTCGAATGGTTTTGTAGTGGAGCAAAAAACCTGTGGCCTGGTTTTATGAATAACCCATTTTTCTGAGGACAGGATGAGTTTGGTGTGAAGACATTTTAGCAAATTACATTATTAATTGAAAATGTAGAAACATTTCTTTAAGATTTTTACTCAGGACCAAGGCCAAGCCTATATTACAGGCACAAAAGTAAGGGGGAGTTGTCATGTGCAGTAGTGTCCACTTAACCAGGAGCTATCACACATTTGTAAAACATCTCAAGTACCCAAAGGTTTGAGTGATTATATGTTGACAGACGGACAGAAACCTAAAACGTGATTTTTAAGTGCCGCAAGTGGTGCCTTAAAGGAAGAGGGGGGGGCCAAAAACAAGTTTGTACAGGGTCAAATTTTTTTAATTGATCACAATCATGTTGAAAAGCACACATGTTAGTGTCCTAACCATAAGGATTACAGAAAGGTATAGTTTGTAATATGGACAGCTAAAGTTTCAGAGTTATAGGCTAAAACGCAAAATCAACAAAAAGGGTCAATTCATTGTTCAGGGGTCAAAATTTTAAAACTGGCTTCGATTTGGATTAAAAAATGGTGCAATTATTGTGGAGCTCATAGATTAAAATTAATGAATAGTTTGAGTGTCTAAAATGCTGATTAAGAAAGTAGGGGGGTAACAAGATCAAGCCCCAGTGAATGCAATGGACGTTGACCTTCTGTGCCCCCCCTACATCGGAAACTTAAGCCTATTTCAAACTATACCTTTTCTGAATCCTTGTGGTTAGAACATAACATGGTGAGCTTTTCAACATGATTGGATCAATTTTACAAAAATTTTGACCCATGCATACAAAAAGGGTGGGGGGAGGGTGAAAAAAAGACGAAGGAACCGGGAAAAAGGGAACGGCGAACCCGGAAAGAGACATTTGAACAGAAAAGAATAGGGGCCCGGACAGGCTAAGGGACGAACGAGGACCGAGACGGCATGTAAGAGGGAAGAAAAGAAACAAAGGGCGCCGGGACAGGGAGAGCCGGGGGGTGTACAAAATGGGTGCTAGCGAAGGGGATAAAGTAAACGGTCCTCGACCTTGTGACCCACCAACCAAATCATTGTGCAATGAATCATTCATAAGTTTTTGGATCGTATGTAAATGATTCCCACTTCGCAGGGCACCACCCAATCACTGATCAATGACATCTATGGTAGAGCGATTACCCACACACTGTGTTCATGTGAACATGGCGAGTAGGCCTGTTTTTTAACAGTTTGGAAGCTTTTGAAATGGTCGTGGATCTTTTTTCGGGCACCGTCCTATGTCAAACAAATTACTCATCAAAGATCATCAAGTAGAGCATAAGATTATCTTGGTTGTCAGCTTCTACGAAGAGTATAGGTGTAACCGTTTGTCCATGGCACCTTCTTGAATCTGCCCAGCAATCACTGGTGATTTTTGCCATGAGTTAGTATTATACCCTACCAAATACCAATTTTATAAATTAACCATTTTCGGATTTTTCTGAATGTTCTATCAATAATAAATTCACATATTTATGTTATTGATGCTAATATATTCTACAATTAGAGCTTCAACCAAGAAAATCCCTTGAGCACTTTTCTCGCAACGACGTGAGTGTTCTCATGTCCTATGCGTAAGCACATAGTACGCATGACAGGTCATAGGCCCTATTGAATGCACTGTGTGCACAGGAATGGGAAAGGCCAGAAACTGCAAGATGTGCCGAACACACCCGGGTGTATAGAAAGTCACGGGTAGGCCATTCCATTTGACCCCACCCAGTTATTTTTGACCCACCAGTAAAATCAGTTGCCCAAGGCCCAAAATGCCCACCCAGCTAATTTTTTGACCCCACGTATATTTCTGGTCCAAACCTATATATTAATGAATTTAAGTCCAATTTGTAGTTTTAGTTTCATGGTGAATAAGTATAAATGTGTAAAAGCACACAAAATGAATTAAAAACACAATTTATTATAGAGCGGCGTCTTAAAATGGTGTAATTGGATCATGATTTTTTTTTTATTATTTTTACTTTCTGCCACCAAAAACAGAATTACTAATCAAATGAGCAAAGTAGAGAAGTGATTGTCTTATTGTTCTGTTGTAGCTTGTTGTTATAATAGTTAGACAAATTAATAGAACTTTATTTTTATTTGTATAATAGTAAAACGAAATTAATAATATTAGTGTATTAATTAGCATAATGCTTCTAACGTGCCTTTCTAAAATGTAATAGAGTGAGCTTTACTTCGCTCCAAAAGAGTGGATTCAGTCTGAGGCTCTCGGATTGCATTATAGTGGAGTGACGGCGAGTGAAATCCCGGACCGTTCTAAAAGAAGGGTGACAGTTCCTCGCTTAGAATGGATTTCACCCTTCATAGTTTGAAATATTCACTTTGAGCGAGTGGTATTCACTCCATTAGAGTGATCAATTGTAGCCAATCCATGAGATTGAAAGAGTGGGGGAGATGGGTTTAGAGTACCCGGGGCTTAGAGCGGGGGAGAAGTCCGAATTGAGGACCGTGTCGAGTGAATTTACTCTTCTGAGAGGTGATGCTTTGCAGATGATTAATTCAACAATAACTTTTATCCCAAATGTTTCAATGAATTTAAGTTCTAAGCAAACAAATTATGTGATAGTTTTTATAACCCTCAAAATCCGGCTTATGAATGGCAACGTCTGTATGTTTGTCACAAGTACACGCTCTGGTATGGCACCTAAACCTCAGCCTTCTAAACCTCGCTATTATTACACCAACAAGCGGTAATTCTCGAAACCACAAGTCTCGCCTGCTTTCGCGGATAGCTGGAAGACACAAAAGCATGCATGCGTACAGGTTACCCCCAAAAGTGTTGCAAGGCAGATAAACTCCAAGTTTCTCAACTCATTTTTGAAGCCCTTCTGCATGAATGATCTGCTAGCCGGCCAAGCTACACTCACCCACCAAGTTTTGTGAATGTATACATCTTCGACCATAAAATCAAAGAAAAAATATTTCAGAAAATTGTAAAAATCACGTATTTTCCCTTTAATTGAAGGGGTAGGCCATGCAAAACATAACAGCAACAGCAATTCAAAACGGTATCATCTTCAGGGTGCTGTCTGTTTCAAAGACTTAACGGTAGGAGGGCGCTTACGCATATCGAACGGTTACACACGGGCTTGACTAAAGACTAGCCCTGGTCACGAATATTTAAATCTAAATGATCGCTTTTGGAAATTGCTCTGTTTTGCAGAGGGGTTCATCCACTAACCCCGAGGATTTTAAGTCAATTAATTTTTTCTGATATTAATCAAGGTCTTTTGAACAAAGGGTTAAGTTGTTTTTCAGAGGGGATAATTTTTTAAATGTCTGTCACTGGGACCGAGACTGCTCTTACAGAGATTGCCATATTAAATGCACGGAGCAGTTCCCCCAATTACCGTTTGGGAAACCCCAATGCCCCCCAAATTGAGCAGTATCGGTTCATACCCCCGTTAATTGTAAAGCTAACCCTTGAGGGGCACTCTTCCTCAAAATGATGCGACAAATTTCATTCCCATGCAAACAAGAGATCAATGAATGCATGCATACCTTTATATCCCCCTCACCAACCCCCCAATCATTCCACCCTCCCAATGCCTGCCACCTGCCCCATCCCCTAACGCACCACCTTCCCTCTCCCCAAAACCCACACCTCCTCCCCAAACACCATACATTCACCCTCCCAGCACCTTTCCACCTTCCCTCCCCAACACCCCACCTCCCCCTCCCAACACCCCACGGCGCGCGGCGGACGACAGACGGACAGACAGAAGTGATTACTAAGTCTCTGCCGAACACAAGTTCAGGCGAGAGAAAAAAATATACGCGAAAGGACACACAACCACATACAAGGAACACACACACGCACACACCACACCGAACAAACACACACACACGCAACCACACCCTAGTTTGTTAAAAACCCTGTTTTGAAAACTTCTCAGAGGCGGCGGCTGTCCCCTGCCACCCCCTGGCGTTGCCCTGACACATGTACACACACACCCTCCACACCGCACGCCCCCCACCCCCCCTTACCCACACCCCCCCACACACACCCCCTGCCATTGCCTGGTATTCCTAGCACTCTCGGGTAGCCACTATCTTAAGTAGATAGCATTGGCTATATAATAAAGTTGCTATTTGTTTCATGATGTATAGTTTCTATGTAGTAAGTTGTTTGATTTCTTGTTTTATTCTTGTTGGGTGAACCGTAAAGAATTTACATAACATCCGTGATTTTGGTAAACGTGTTATTCCAATATACAAATTATAAAATTATAAAAAAGTTCCGCGTGTGTATATAGTTGATAGTTTTGTTAACTTCACGCCTCAAGCGTTCTTATTGTTAACCTATCCACACCAGGAAGTTGTATAATATATCGGCCATTTCTATGTTCTGCAACACTCATGATCTCACCGTTAGGACTTCTTGTGTATGGGTTTCATAAATGGAAAGTTACATTTCAGTTGTTTTTGTTTGGAATGCTTTGCTGTCAGTGTATATTGCTGTAAACTGAGGGACATTGCAAGCAAAACCTTTTACTGGAGTTACAAAAATCGACCAAGCTATCACTCATACTTGCGTGCATGTATACTGCACACTGCACAGGAATTGAGAAAAGAATCTTGCTTGGTTAATCAATTGGGTGAGGGTCTACCCACCCTTTGCTGGATTGAACATGATTTTTGTAAGTAAAATCTACTGCCAGTTAGCCTTGGTGCTATCAATATTAAATGTGATGGTGCATTCGCAAAGTACTGTATCGATATTAACAACTTTGGCACCGGCAGTGGGTGACACATCGTTTTCGTTGCCGTGTAATATCAGCAATTATGAGCATGCTACAAATCGCGCATTTGCGTGGATTAAAGACAATGAACTTGTTAGTTGGAATTTGGATATACAAGGTGGATTCAATGGAGAAATAACGGAATATTCATTGGGATTAACAATATTTTATAATCTACACATTTTGCAAGTGGAAACAATACACGGTGGTGTATACAAGTGTTTGGTCGCTGATGGTCAACCTACGAGTTACACAGAATTGGCATCAGCTGAGGTTACTCTGCAAATACCATATTTCCCTTCCCAGCAATATCCGATGTGTTCACCTAGTGAATCAACGATAGATGTCATAGGTAATGACTTGACAATGACTTGCACATCCCTGCCAGGTTCCCCCGATGAAGTGATTTTATTACTGCAACGAAATTTAGCAACCCTTTCAACGGGACAAACAATTAACAATCTTAAACAGGTTGAATACACACACAGAGTATCATCATCTGATAATGGAGCATCATTCCAATGCACTATAATAGGAACAGGCCAATTTTCGGACCAACGTCGGACGTGCACGGTCGGACCACTGCAGGCAGTCGCTGGGTTACCGCGGATTTCACCAACCATTTTAAACAAATCTGTGGGACAAGACGCGACGTTCACCTGTGAATTGACATTTTCAGGTACCATAGAATGGTACACAGAGCCAATAACATTACAATCTGGATATACAGAGAACGGAATGACATTTACACTTACCAATGTTCAGCTGAGTGATAACGGTAAGCAAGTGGTTTGTAAAGCGACCATTGGAGGTGCAGTTGTAGAGGACAGAGCACAGCTTAATGTGAATCCTGCAGAACCTGTTACAACAACCACGGCGTTGCACACTACCACTACCGCCATCACAACCGCCATCAAATATCCTACAACCGCAGCTGGAACTTGGAGCTCTAAGATTACTCCGGGAATTACCTCGCAACTAAACACTGGGCAGACTAACAAAGAAGCAAATGTGAAGCATGTGGACAACACACCAAGCTCTCAGACGTCAGAGCCACCTGACATTTTATCATCAATATTAACGACAATGGGGAAGTCTCCAACTTCAAACTCTCAAAACTCTGACAACCTTATTGTCGCAGTCATCGTCATGGCCTTCATTATCTTTCTCTTGATCTGCATAGTCATTGGATTCTTTGTCTTCAAAGTACTAAACAAGAGACAGGCCAATGGGCAAGGCAACAGCAAGAAAAACCCATCGGAAGAACAGTATGAGGATCTAGAGATGAAAGGAGAGGAAAATCGAGCCTACATGTGCCTCAAATCAGATAGGCTAAAGCAGAGCTTGAACGCTGGTAATAAATATCATGAATATGAAGATCGCATAACGGATGATAAGCATGCTGCTTACGATCACGGATATGAAGCTCGTATCTCAGGTTTGCAGCAATCGGCTAATATGCAAAATCCTTACGCTGAAATAAGTTAAAAGAAGTGTACTATACCTGAATTGTCCTGTCCTAGCAAGAGGGTAATAAACGGGACAGGGTACGAGATGAGCGTTTCATTTAAAAATGAATTATGTTATTTCTTCTGCAATAAATGACTGATTGTTGAAAATACTGTTTCTTTTCTTTTCTGGTTTTAATGCTGATTTTCAGAGTGACGTTTGCAAGTTCACATCTAAAGAAAGACGGATTGACAATGGGACTAATAGTTTAGTGGGTAGAAGGGGGTCCCGTGCACCCCCTGAAATCAATTTTTAATCAATGTCTCCATACCAGAAAAAGATATAAAACACGATTAGCTATGTTAAAAAATGGTCCCATCTACCATTTAAAAAAAAAAAAAAAAAAAACAGAAAAATATTGTTTTCATCATATCTCAACAACAAGAAGGCACCAAATGTTGTTCCAGAGCCAATTAAACTTTTGCCAATCACATTTGTATTATTATCTTGCTTTAGATCCAAGAGGGAGCCAATATGAGAGGGCGAGGTGGGCAAGCGATCTAAGGCGCTGAACCGTCGGCAGGGTGTAAGATCGACCGAGCGGCCCAGGGTCTATCCCCGCGAGAGTCGGGTTTCTTGGTCATACTCAAATAGTTCTATAAAGGTCGGAAATTGAATAATCACGCAGCAATAATGTAGTGTGAATATGGAAAGAGTAGGGGATCATCATCTCGGATCTGTTACCTGCACTCATTACTCTAGGTACCAGAGTCCTCTAGTGCATGTGATACGGGAACCTGCTTTACTGGAAGTTAAATTGATCCAGATCCAGAGATCCGGATCCAGAACATGGCTGCTCCAATGATCTGTAAAACATACAAATGACGTAAACCTATAATATCTAATTGTATAGTCATAAAATAATAATTATAAATTTAAGTAAGATATGTGTAGACCAACAAGTTTGTGTAAGTTCTCTAGGGTCCCAAACTCATTACGAATTAGCAAAATCCTCATGACCTATGATATCAACCTTCCGTTTTTGAGACCGGGTTTTGAGAAGGTGATGTTGGAGTCCAAAATGGATCGCCATCATCGACTTCTTACGATACAAGGGGCCGGCATTTTTCTGTCGGCAAGATGCGCCATTTGATGCAGATACTGTGAAGGTTCTATCACCAGCTAATACTCTAGTGATATGGTAGTCAAGACGAAAATAATCATTGGAAAATCTGAGTTGTCTCTTTGGTACATATAAAGATAAACAGTTCAACAAATATGTTGGTCCTTGTTTGTGAAGGCAATATACAAGCAAAGGTAATCCGTTGGCGTATTGGTAGCCAGTGGAGTGATTTCAAAAGTGATCCAGATGCGTGTTTGCGGTCAGCTTCAAATACAATTAAATTCAAATTCAAATTACCGAAATTGTATTTTTTTTGACAAAAGTATACTTTATATTTTTGCCTCTTTTTTGGCCTTTTCCTCAGGTCTTTTTAGGTTTTTTCAGGTTGTGGTTGGGCGGGGGGGGGGGGGGTTCCCCCCCGCACTCCCCTGGGTAAGGGCCTGAATATGACCCATAACACGAAACAATGGTCTAGCATCCGAAAGCTTCGACAGGGGATCCAACAAACCTCCACAGCAGCCAAATGTTACACCCAAACAAGTCGCACACCCACTGCTTTTAAATGCAATTGCAGCAAGAAGCTAAGAAGATCAAATTAAACGTAAGAGGTATAGGGGGGGGGGGGTGACCCTGCCCAGATAGCACGCCAATTATTGGCCCAACAATGGTTTCCCCATCGGTAATCTTGGCATCGGCATCACGTGTCTAAACGGTATATTGGGCCACTATTGCTTTTCCCTTGGCCAATTTGTGATATCGGCTTCATATCGGCATCCTTTAATGGTTTAATATTGGCGCATCATATTGCCAATCGACCAACAGCCAAAATAAAAGCCCATTCTTGGGATAAGCGTTGCCCAATATTGCTTTAAGGCTAATTGTTTCCTACAATAGCAGGGTGAGAACAATAAAAACCATATACAGAATTGTTTTTTATTTTTTATTTTTATTTATTCCACTTTAATCACTGGTTAAAATTGAACATCCAATTTTAATAGTACAATAGAAAATTTAATAAAATACAAAATTGAATACAATTGCACTTGGAATCAGGATTTTTTTTAATTGCACAAATACCAGTGAAAGGATGAGATGAAACAGGTGACAAAGCCCCTCTAGGACCATCCCACCGAGGAGGCCATAAACAGGTATCTAAGGGAGGAAGCTTTTTAACAAACTCTGCAGAATGACAGCGACAGTTGGTCAGCCAAGAACAAGTAGCTGAGTCGAACTGAGATGTGAATTTGGGATTTTTATAAAAATCGGACCTTGAGAATTTAACATGGAAGAAAGATGTAGTTGATCTGATTTTGGGAATGTAGTTGATTCCAAATAGGAACAATCCGGTGAAAAAATGTGGCTTTATGAGCTCTGTTTTTGCAACCTGAGGACTAAGAAATGGAATAGAGGAAGACCTGGTGGTGGGATGGCCCTTCACTGGTAATTCAAAACCCAAAATGATCAATAAAATGTCTACTGGCCAAAACCTGCATCTGTGAAATAGGTTAAGGTCGCTTATTTCTCTTCTGTAGGTAGTTGCAGCAGATCAAGTTTAATTAGTCTATCTCTATAGCCTATGTCAAGGAAAGTGCAGAATATACTTAGTAGCTCTCCTCTGAACACTTCAATCAACTGAATATTGTTTAGATGTACCCACTCCACAGGGAGCTAGTATATTCTAAATCACTCCTGACAAGGGGTGAGTAGAGAGTTTTAGCTACCATATCTGGTGCATCCATAACCAATTGCAACGTTTTATCATGCCTAATTTTTTTATTGCACTTGCTAACAATTTTACTGGTGTTTTTCATTTCCGGTAATTTAGAAGAGACTTCAACTCCAAGATCTCTGACATAATTGATTCTGTCAAGGACAATACCATTCATTTTTAATCAAATTTCTTAAAATTCCTGATCGAGTCATTGAAATAATCTGACATTTTGATGGATTGAAAATTTCAAATCCCATGTAATACTCCAATCAAAGAGAGCAATCATATCACCTGAAGATATTGGCAGTCAGACAAGGATCCCTTAATATTTCTTAAACACTTAGAGTCGTCCCAGCAAATAAAGCATGTCGAATGCTGGGCAGAACTGGGCATGTCGTCGATGTACAAAAGAAAAAAGAGGGCCTAAAATGGAGCCCTGTTGTACTCCTGACACCACAGGAAGCCAGTCAGAAAAAGTACCTTCACAACAACAACGTTGTTTTTCCGATTGGACAAATTATGATTTGAAACCAACAAGAGGTTTGAGTGATGCCAAATTATTTTAATTTGTGAACAAGCAAGTTATGAGACACACTGTCAATCTTTTGGAAAAGTCAAGGTATCTCAATCGACTTGCCGCAGCTCTGTCCATTGGGTACGTATATCATGAAAAACAAAATGAGTTGAGTAACAGTTGAACGTCCTTTAACAAACCCATGTTGAAGAGTGATAGAGCTGGTCCTTAATATGAGGGAACAGAACATTGAAAAATAGCCCTTTCCATGATCTTTGTTGTAAATACATAAAAGTGAAATAGGTCTTAATTCTCCACCTTATGCTTATCACCCTTTTTTGAATAGCAGGAACTACATACACAGAGCCAATTACTCGGCAACTCCCCTGTACTAAGGGACATATTAAAAAATAAACGCCTAAGGGTTGAACAAACTGGGAAGCACATTCCTTGAGGACTTTTGGAAGATGCCATCTGGACCAATTGCTTTTGAAAGTCAAGATTCTTTAAAATGTCCAAAACAATCCAGAATCACTAAGATGTATATTACACAACATCTGGTGCTCAAAAGCTGAGAAAATGTTTTTGGTTTGGTAAAACACTGAATAAAAATAGGCATGAACAAACCAGCAATATCTTTATGTCACTAGCAGACATTTCTGCTATCAATGATCTGGGGAAGTGATCTAGGATTTTGTTTTGGCATCTAAAAAGGTCCAAATCTCTTGGTGTTGGATGTAAGAGTGGTACCAAAGCTCTCAATATATTGATTGTATGTGTAAGAAGATTAGATTCTTCAAGCGATTACGCAGCTTGCGAAAGATTCCCAGTTGCTGCGAAGAATCACTTTTTTCGCACGTCTCCAGGCCCTGTGAATTTTCTATTTTGAAAGATGCCTAATATCAACATCAATCCAGCCAGGTGCATGAGAGTCACGGATTTTAACTTTTGGAATGAAGGTATCCCAAACATTAGTGAAAATTTTCCTAAATCAGTCCAGGCCACATTCACATTGGTTTCCTTGAAAACATTGCTGACATCGGGTGTTGCGGAGCTCATACCTAATGATTTTAAAGTTTGCCTTCTTAAGAATTAAACACAAAACGACTGACACTTTTAATCCTTTTGACTCGGGTACAAATTGGCAAACTCAAGCAGTTTGTGATCAGTAGGAAATAATTCACTAGAGATGGACAGTTTCAAAAATTTTCAGGAGCAGATGTGAAAAAAGGAATTCACGATGTTCTTATTTTTCTTCTAGATGGAATTTGGTTCATCCTGAGACAGGAAAAATTTTCCTTGCAGAATCACAAAATCTTGTTCATCAGCATAGATTTTATGAAGAACTGAGTCAACACATCCCTTGATATTTGGGAGATTAAAATCTCCAATAACATAGACTTGGTTAAAAATTGGTTGGAGTTTAGCCATGGTAGAGTCAAAGTGATTTACGACTGTAACCAACTTATCGTCATGTGCTCTCTAGCACAGTACTAAAGCCTCTTCTCTCTCATGTTGGTTCTGATTTCAATGACCATTATCTCATCAACAGGCTCAAGATCATTTCGACGAAGTGAAGGATAGAATTCTTCACGCACAGAGCAGACCACACCAAGACACCAGAAATACTCTTCAAATCTCTCAAGGACCGATTGTTTTGATCAGAACACAAGATTTCAAAAATATTATACTATATATACCCTTCAATAAAAAAATAAACTATTTGAACTAGCTCAAATTATTTAATTAATTTATTTAAATAAAGCAGGGTGAAAAATATTTATTTTGCAAAGAAAAATATTGATATATTCCCAATAATTGGTTCCATATCTATACAAGAATTGGGCCCCATATTGTGCCACATTGCCATGTCCCAATATTGGTCCAAGTTTGGGCCCGTTTGAGCAAATAATATTGGACCGATCACTGGTCTCCAATACTGGTCCCATATTGAGTAAATATTGGACCTATATTGGCCCAATTCTCCATGTTTATTGGGTGTTTTCACTCGCCCCTTCACATGGACGAGCTGGAAAACGGTATTGTTAAACTTCAACCAGGAAAAGCAGTATTAAGCCTTAAACATCTCACAGCTGAAAACTGACTTCGTCGCATGTCATTTATGCACTGTTAAAAATGTTTATTAAAAATAACACGTTTTGGACTGGCAGCTGGGAACTAAACAAAAGTTTTGTAAAATGACGTTTTTTTACAGTTATTTGCCATCGTTTCGCGTTCCTTTACAGTTTTGACACGTTTTGAGTCCGGGCTGACATGTCAAACTACAAACGCTTTGAACGTCTCCTGCTCAATCGGCTATAGCCCCTGTGTAATGCATGAGACGAACACCTCATACCAGAACAAGCAGGTTTCCGGCATGCACAGAAAATCATTACAACAAGGCAAGCACTCAACTTAAGTCAATTTTAACACATCGAAGATGGTTCCGAGAAGGGTTTGGTAACCGAGCGCGAAGTTCGACCTATCAGCAGCTTACTGATGACACTGTTATCACATATGCCTACTACATAAAATTTTGAAACTCAGCTGAGTTCCAAAATTGACTGAGCTCATCAAAGGATTGCTTCAAAAAGGATGTTCTTTGTCCCGCTAGGAGCGAAGAGCCGATGGCGTAGCTCAAGAATGACTAGCCTGCAGGGAGCGTGCTCGCCCCGCTTCCGGTTCAACATCTACATCAACGACCAACCTAGGTGTACAGGACCTGTCGTTTTATCTATAGGCAGACGATTTTGGAATCAGCGCACAAGATGCAGACTTCCACAGTTGGTGAAGATAAACTCCCAAAGCTTTTTTGATGAAGTCACTTCTTATGAGGGAACACCTATTGGTGTTTTTCTCTACGGCCAAACTCAGCCTAACGTAACCTGGTCTGGAACACCCCTGAGCACTTTGATACTCTGTCGACCTAGGAGTCCCGTCGGTCATCGCACTCTCTCCCAATGACCCACGTGAAAGGCGAAATATTAAATTAATGCCTCACCAATAACATCTTGAACAAACTCACGGCACAATGGAGTGATCGCTCACATACCCTAAGATCGAGGGCACTTGCCCTGTCTACCATGTGCGAGTATGCCTGCTCTGAATGAGAAAGATCAACCCATTCCAATAAACTTGATCAATCTTAAATGCCTCCTTATCACAGGATGTCTTCGTCCAACTCCAACGGAGAACTTATAACTAGATCCTAGCCAAGAATGCTCGACAGACATCCGTCGACTTGTAGGCCAAGAAACGTTGCTGCCAGGTATACGTGAAGCACCCTATGTCCGGTCAGGACACCTGCTGCGTAAACAGCCTTACATCCAAAGAGAGTTCTTAAACAAAATCCAACCCCTTGAAGCGGTCTCTAAGGAGTTTAAGAGAGTCGCCTTGTGGAAAGAAAGACTTGCTATCAACCATGTAACATCTTTTACTGTCTGTTCAATTAACTTAGATGTCTGGTTTTTATTAAATTATTTCAAAAAATACGCACGTTCGAAATAAATCACGAAAAGAAAGGTGTTGGGTATCTTTGGACATAAGACGTTTTTACATGATAAAAAGAATGGCCACATTTTAAACCTTCAAAATCTATTGAAATATGGGTATTCACCGCGTTTTGAAATGAGGGAATAAAGATTTGTACCATTAGTAATTACGTTTCGTGGAAGGTTCCATTGACTCCACTTTGTAGGTAGTAAAGTTTTGGAGATGATTCACGATCAATATTGTCGCACTGGATGACAGAATATGCCAACGTGTTCAACAGGATCAAATCCGAACGTGGTTATTGCACTGTAATTTTTGCAATACAAAAGAGATGATATTATTCACACGGGCATTAACTTGATATGGACGGCATTACAGGAGAGATGAGATTCTTTTGTTCATAACCAAATGAATAAAAAAAGGGCAGGAGCTCTGTAAAAAAGTATCGGTATTTCAACGATGCATTTATATACCCATGCATTAATGCACGTGCAAACACCTGGAATCAAAGCAAGGTGCACGAATCAAAAATTGTTCGTATAAACGTACTTTTGAAGCGCCCCTAATTCATGAATGGGCCTGCCATCAAAGTTTCAGAGTCAAAGTCAATATTCACCTGGACCCAGTTTGTTGTCGTTTGCCAATCAAAAATCAGTGTAAATTGAATAAAAATCAAAGAAGAAATATGTTTTTCAAGTTTGGAACCCAATGATCTTGTTGGGTCCAATGATGAATAACAACTTTTCTTTCGTGATTTTTTTTCGAAAGCGTATATTTTTGAAATAATTAATTAAAACCGGGACAATTCTAAGTTAATTGAACAGACAATAGTATTGAACTTGGTGATTATCTTTCACATGGAGCCGACTCCTCATGGGCTGGCTATGTCTCCACAGAACCGGAATCGGGCCCGATCTATTGATTGTCCTGCAGTAGAAGTGTTGCTACCTGGAAACAGATCAGGATTCCAATTGTGGTTGTGGAACAGCACCCAGAAAATGGAAACATAATTTATTGCTTGCCACTGTGGAGGCAACAATTGACAAGGACCTTGCGGAATTCAAGATAAAACACGATAAGAAGTGTTTTTGCCGTGCTTCGTGAAAACGGACATTGCATGGCGTCATTATTGTCGGGATCCCACACTGTTTAGCAAACAATTTAAAAGCCCTATTTAAAAATGAGAGTTGTTCTCAGTTTTTCTAAAAGGTCCTATTTATTGGGACTTTGAGGATTTTTTTTTATTATGCAATAATTTGGTCACATGGGGATGAAACCCCTTCCAATAATCGCAATGGTATGCAGAAAGTGACAATAGTGCTGCAGCATCATATCAGGTGAAAAGGGGCCTTAATAATCTACCAACCAGGGCCGGAATAATAACATTTACAATCGAAGCTTGATCCATTATTGGGTTGTGTAGATCAAGAAATACTTGATGACAAAATTAAAAGTGATGGCAATTTGTATATAAGCCATCATTTTTGCAAAATGGCCACCATTTTAAACGCAGCAAATGGCGATTATAAGGACAGTTTGGTGTTTTCTGGGTCAAGGGGTTCAATAGACAATTTTTAGAACTGTCAGAGTCATGGCAATTTACTCACAACGCTATTTTCCAAGATGGCCAACATCTCATTGAAGAAAACCGTATATACATATTTTCTCATTAACCTAGGGAGATGATTTTTGTGTCAAAATAAATGTTGTCTGAATCAAGGAGCTCAATAAAACTATTCCCAAAACTGTCATGTGAATATAAAAGTGATGTTTATTTGCACATGCCACTGTTTACCAAGATAGTCCATATTTTAAATACAAATAGTCCATATTTTAAATACAAGTATACCAAAAAGCGTTAGAGTTACTGCAATGTGGCAAAATGATAAAAAAATACATATGTGACGTGGTATATCAAAACCAGGCGGAATTGGGCAAGGTTCTTCTAAATGGAGAAAGAGGTCCAAATGAGGTGAAGGGTAATTTTTGTCAAAATTGAGATTTCTTTTACAAAATATGTGAGTCCAGCTATATGCTTAAAAATTATGTGAAAATTTGAAAGTAAAATGCCATTGGTAAAGACATTTCTTTTATATTACTTTGTATTTCTTTATTGGTTTCTTGATTTTATGGGCATTTTCTTATTTGGGACATTTTGGAAAGTCAAATTTCAAAATTCCATAATTTCAGTTAGCAATCAATTGTGATGAAATAAAAGCAATGCGAAGCAAAACGTCTTGATTTTGATATTTTACAATGTACTCAAATTTCATCTCCTGCCCTATTCAGCCTTTTTTGATATAGACAGGTTACATGGATTTGTTCCTGAGTCCGTCGCCACATACCCATCCAGATCCAGATATCCCAGGTCATAACTAATCTACTTTCCTTCCACATATTCACTAGTATTTTTATGTCGCAGCTATATATTCAAAATAAGCTTCTGGGCCACCCTGGTTTTGACTTAGAATCAACATGGCGGCCAAAATACCAATTCTTACTAAATATTGGCTAAAAACGTATTATTCCCGTTGTAAAATTCACACAAAACTCAATTTCCCATTTCAGTTTTGGGTCAAAATCTTTTTAAGTTTTAATTCCAATTTATTTACAGAAAACATCAGTTTTAGTTCTCGCAGTTTATGGAAGCTGAGTATACTGTATTTGTGCAAAATAATTAACTTAGAGATGGGAAACAAAAATCTCTGAGCAGTTCTCAACTGAGACACTGATGTGGAGTGATTTTCAATAACTGACTTTTTATGATTGAACGATGCTATTTTTAATTTGTTGAAGATATTTTACTTATAATTATGTTACAAAATAGTCCGTTTTATTTAAACTTCCTATACTTTAATGTGTAAATTGCCAGAAATGGTACTTTATGTAAGTATGATGCTACTGTAAGCAAATACTTGTATTTTTTTCTTATTATTTAGAGTAATAACATGTGTATGCTTACTTTGGCACCCATCATTGCCAAATAAATACCAAGTTTGCTTGCATAAATGGCAAAAATGGTCGAAAAACCCTAGATTTTGGCGATTTGCTTACAAATTTGCGTAAAAATAAGCTCTCAGTTATGACGTCACTATGACGCCATATTGTTAAAACTTGATATGTTTGTACTTGATTTGAAGAAAGGATTATGTAACTACACACTGATAGCAAACAAGATGTTTGTCGCTTAATTACGAAAAAAATCAGGGGGGGGGTGGTATCCACCTTGGTCGTGAACATAATACAAAAACCCTTGGTTGGACGAGGGTTAAGAAGATCTAAAAAAAATATTTAAAAAAATCTGACCGACCGACCCTGATATTTTTTCTCCGTTACGCCAAACAAACATTTTTTATGCCTTACTGGGACCAAGCTACACCCACCTAGTGTCGTGAGCGTATATCATATCGACCAAAAAATCAAAGAAAAAATATTTTGAAAAATCACATTCCAAATTACAAGGATTTAAAATAAATCCCAAAAGATTGTGATTAGGGACCAATCCATTTTTAGATTTAAAATCTTATAGATTAGAATTAAGGGTTAAATTTTAAGTCTAAAAATGGATTGGTCCCTAATCACAATCATTTGGGATTTATTTTAAAGCCCTGTAATATAGAATGTAACGTTAACCCTAACATTTATATAGATTTTATATGTCATGTAATTTTGATTTCATTTTTAATCTAAACTTGAATTTGTCCCTGATAGCATCACTTAAATTGATTTTTAATAACTCAGAGTATTATTATAAACAGAAAAGCACAACTTCGGAAAAATCGCGGATGGGCGGAGGGTCTATTATATGTTGCCTAACGCGGGTGTACACTGTCACAAAAAGTATTTGCCATCAAATAAAAAAATATATATGTTTCTCATAACCCGAGTAAAAATTTTAGGCCCTGGGGGAATATTTCATTTAGATATTATAAAGAAAAAAAAATAAATGTGCATTGTCGAATCACCTTGATCACGCACAGCTAGTGTTGTACAGGCCAATGTGATCCACATTTATTGCTTCTAATATCCAAACCTGAGACGAATATGCCTACATTAGGTATATTCATCTCAGATCCAAACCGCAAGGCTCATTAAGGCTCAAAATTTGGAATCAGGCGCTTTTGTTGATATGCCTCCCAACAGAGTATGAACAAAAATTAGACCACTTACATTTTATACACAAAAAATATATTTCGAAATCGCTGAGTCTGCCCCCTAAACTTAAGGCATTGCTTTAATAATTATAATTTAACACTCTAGGTAAAAAACCCCATCGATTTAAAGGTGCAACGAGAGATTTCAAGTCATTCATATTTTCTGTAGATTCCCTACCTTTGGCACAGAAATAACTTCAATAGAAAACAAAAGCTGATTTGTCTATGCTTGTATTTCAATATAAAACATAGGCTAAATTCCTATTTGCTCCTATAGGAAATGAGAAATTTCACACTTTTTGTACCAAAGAAACAGTTCTCAGCTTAATCCTTTCAGATAGGGATATTTTTGATTGAAAGCTTTACACCAGTGCACAATCAGAATTTTATTTTTTTAGGAACACCCGTTATTTGAAATCTCCCGTTGCACTTAAAACAAGCAATTTATGCTCTCGAGATTTTAACAAAAGGGAGAGGCAAAAATGTCTAAACTTTGATATCGTCACAAAAATTTAAATGTATAGCCCTAATTATGTTATTGAAGTTTTCATTTTAACGCTAGAGTTGAGAATCAATTCCAGCTGTAAAGTTTATTTTATAGTATGCCCCTTAAAATTATTTTTTTGGTTTCTCGTAGCAATGGCCTCTGAAAAGTGAAGAGGGATCGGGAGGGTGGTATTTATTTTTCTATTTTTAATAAGTGAGAAATGACACTGAAGTTTGGCTGTTTTCACTGAAAACTGATATTACCACCGACTTTCAGTCGCATCAGAAAAATGGTGCATGGTGAAGTTTTTTTTACATGGAACTTAGACCCCAAGAGGTCTTTAAAATCACATGAAAGTGACTGTTTGATTAATAACACAATTAGGCCTATCATACATCAACATTTCAGAATTGAAAACAATTTTAAAAAATTGGAAAAAATAAAAAAAAAAACAAAAAAAACGTTTGACCTTATCCCAAAAAGTGAGGACGGAGGGCTACGAGAATGCACTGCATCTTTACTTTTTCTGTACTCAGTGCTCAGTACTGTACTTTTAATTCATGCGGTGTTACTCTGGTGTTACTCAGGCCTGGTGTTACTATACCTTTGCTATACCACATTGAATGAGGTGGCCGCTGCCGTCTGGTTCTACGTTACACCAGATAGCCTCATTAGTAAGTTTTTCTTCAGCGCTACAGCATAACGTTCATGTAACTTTTCATAGTTACCGTTCTAGAAAATACTACGAGGCTAATTATAAATTTTCTAAAAAAATCCATTATATTATATCATTTTGGGTAAATTTAGCCATCACTTTATAAAATAATAATATAAAATATTTTTTAAAACTTTTAAAACATATTTTTAATCACGTTATTGGAAGAGACTTTCGGGTAAACAATTATTACAGGTTCATCAAGGTGAACGAGGCAACAGATTTCATCATCTGGAAATCACGATTTTCACCATGGCGGTCGATCAGAATCCTCATCTAGCAAAGCAAGACTTAGAAACTCTTGTAAGTATGTCTAATTTTCGTGAAATTTTGTGGATGGATAATTCCCACGGAATATGTTTAAGATGTATACAGCCTTATCGTTGACTAGGGCGAGCGTACTTTTGGTGTGGATGATCAAATTGGTTGTTTTTTGGCTTGTGATTTGCTGTGTGAACGAACAAGGAACCATCACACGAAATCAACATCATATGAACATGTGTATGATGTAACACTTGCCTTCTTCGGAGTGTTAAGGCCGTTTGAAGTAATCAGTGCCATTAATCACTATTTTCCGAACCTTATTAAGTATTTCCAGTTAATAATAGGATGTAGTGTCCACTACCTGAACGGGAAATAGCTTTTTAATTACGTCAGCTGGTACACTGACTGTTCAAACTGCTGAATTCTGCACCAAAGCTGGGGCTACCTCTCTGCTAGGCTACGGCACATGGCCTACTTGCCAACCTTCCCTGTTTTTGTGGGCATCAGAACTGGGATGTAGAGGGTGTACGCCCAGGCTTAAAACCGGGTTTTTTTTTGTTGTTGATTGTTTAAAATTGGTCTTTTATTTTAAAAAAAATTTTACTCGAAAGATTTTTTGTTAATTTTCAGAAAAAAAAATGAAAATTCAGCAAAAAAAAATTGAAAAAGCAGGCAAAAAAAATGCATTAAATTTTTTGTTAATCCCACATTTGGCACTAAATTAGCATAATTTTTCTAACAAAAAAAAACAAACTCATTTTGCACTTGCATTTTTCACATTTCTTCTGAGACAAACGGAAAGAATTTAGTAGACTCATACAGGAATCTGCTTACCTTCAATCCGATGTTGATGTAACAAATTGCATTGTCTTTAGGCAGATGCAGAACCTCCCATAAATATATATTCCCACATAATATATATTCATTTCGATCACCCTGTATGACGACACCCCCCCAAGTGACGTCATACCCACAATCCTCTTCCTCTTTTCGTCTTGGGTTCGACAAGTGCGGTAACGTTAAGATATTTAGCTCCCGTAATTTGTCGAATTTTTGGTCAGATTTAGCTACTAGTGTAGTCCTGAACCTTGTGTAAATCTGTTAAATGTCATTTATTACGTCCCTGGGGCTGTAGTTTTGTCATTTTTCGTTTGCGAAGTCGGTATTTTAAGGACTTTATACCTTGACTTTGCGTCGGGTTTGTCAACATACAAACC